>BRDA01052994.1:1073-18991 GCA_036984385.1 Crenuchus spilurus | reverse complement strand
CGTAGTGACCTGACCACTATCCTGCAAGAAGAATGGCTTAAAATACCTCTGACCACTGTGCAGGACTTGTATATGTCATTCCCAAGATGAATTGACGCTGTACTGGCCCCAAAAGGAGGCCCTACACCTACTAATAAATTATTGTGGACTAAAACCAGGTGTTTCAGTTTCATTGTCTAACCCCTGTGTATATGTATATATATATATATATATATATATATCATGTACAATGAATTACAAGCCTTTTTCTTCTCATTTTCAAACTTTAATTTTGCTCAGTCTTGTCTTAGTCTTGACTACTAAAAGTCTTGATCCTGACTCACACTCGACCTTGTGAGCAGGCTGTGTCCCCCCACTCACAAGTAAGGAATGAAATGAATAAAAATGGACATTAACATTCAAGACACAAGGTTTCATCCAGTCGTTGACTTCTGATCATGTGCAGGCTAACTCCTGACAAAATCCTGACCATGCACTGACCGTACCTCTCTTGCACCTCATATTGCACCCATGGCCAGACCTGACTTCCATGTTACTGGTGCGGTGCAGCGTTTCAGCTGTCCATGTTTGCTAATGGGAAGTGAGCATCATGCTAGATTCACACTGGACGCATGGCAGCTCAGTCATGCGCTCTGACAGGCTCTGGAGTGCCCACGCTGGAACTGACAGAGACGAGTGTCCTCCGAGAGCTGGACCGGAACAGATGACGGCTGCACAGCCTTCTCTCTCAGTTCTGAATTTTGCTGTGCTTTTAAAAGAATCGAGTAACTAAACAAGCTAGCATGGTGACCTGAAAACAAACAGCCAAAATACTGCATATAATCATTTACATTATTTTGATTTTACTGTTTTATATATTTATTGGACTTGCATATTATTCATGCCACTAAAAAAGCTAAACTAAATTGAGCTGCTTTCTGCCTCCATGCATTTAATGGAATCATTTCACTGATAAAGCTAACATGGCTAACAACAAATAAAAGCCGCTACTCAAAAATTAGCATGTTGCTTATTTAACTTTACTGGCAGCTGTTAGCTGTTATTTTTTGCAGCATATTGTTTGCTAAACCTCTACTTCACAGCTGCTTCAGTTTGGTAGTTTGCTGTGCCTTTAAGTATCAATCCAATGAACATGTTAGCGTGGATAACTAATGAACACTCTTACTCAGCAATTAGCATGTAGTCATTTACATAAGCATAATGTGGCTATTTTTCAAGTGTATAATATTTATTTGACTGCTTGGCTGCTGCTATGTGTGGCTGTCTGTCTCACTTCTGAGATATCACATGCTTTTAAAGGGATTATTCCACTTTTAAAGCTATCATGTTGGTCGTTCCACTTTAAAAAGCTAGCATACTACACTGAAATACATGTCTGCTGCCCACTTTCCGCCTCAGGACAGACGTTTCCTGCACATTTAATGGAACTGTTTCACTGAAAAAGCTAACATAACTAAGGACAAATGAAAGTTGCTAGCCAGGAATTAGCATGTTGTGTTTTAAAGCTCACAGGCAGCTCTGAGCTATTATTTATTATTTATTTGTAGGACTTTGTTTGCTGGACCATTGCTTCACAATGTTTTGTCTCAGTTCAGATGTTTGCTGTCATTGTTATGTATTTTTTTTAAAAATGTTTTAGCTATGATATAAAGGGGGGGCAGTTATAGTTTTATTTTGACTATACTAATTGTACTGTAAATCTTTGGTGACACCTGGCTGATGGAATTGGCTAGTGGCTAACTAACTTTGAAAACCTTATTAGAAAATCACAGTATCCTAAGATGCTTAGTCTTTAAAAGCCAATTGTGGTGGTCTTGATGCTAGCTTCTGGTACATTGAAGTTTTACATAGCAGTATTATCTAAAACTAGGTGAGCATGTAGTAGAAGTTTTTAATAGATATCAACAGACCGCACCAATCTGTTGGTCAAAACAAGCACAATGTGAAACATCTGAACATCTGCTGTGTTGTAGATTTTTCTTCAGACTTTTCTAGTGTTTTAAAGTCAGAGTTAAAACAGAGATATTTCCAGGGGCTCATTGTTAGGTCCCTTTGCTCTTATGGAGGTCAATGACTCTTCCAGCCCTGCCTCAATTCAAACCCTGTGTGTAGACCTGTTATTTAGAAATCCATATGGTAATGCTGGGGAACAGAAAACACCTTTGATGAGTACCCACAATAGTGCATGTTCTATTAAATGAATACAGATATAGGGAACTTCTATTTCATGTTCCCATTATTCACTATAGAGCTGGAGAACATAGGAGCTTGGGAACCTGTTGTATTTGTTTGTTAGACTGAAGTACACTGATTTTTTAGATTGAAGTACACTGACTGTTACATAGCCTTCTGTATTTAAAGCTGCAAGCCAACTGCTAGTATGTGGTAGCTTGTAGTATTTACGTAATGTTAACTGGCCAGCATATGTAGTATTTATTTTTTTTTGTCCATTTATGTAAACTTCATGCACCAGTTCAGACTCTGTGTGTGAGTACATTTAGCTATTTCTGATAAATTTGTCTATTTGATTAATACATAAATGTATCTGGTGAATTTATTTATTTACCAATTAAGAAGCTACATCTTTAAAATTCTTCCTCACCTTCTGGTCACCCAGATGCACTCTCACAAGACTGTGATTAATTAGCATGGCTAACATGACTAAAAATGAATGAAACCTGCTAGCTAACACAATGCATATGGACATTTACATAATGTTAACTGGCAGCTGTTTATTGTGTCGTCAAGTCGATTCTAGTGCCCATATGGATAGTGCTTCTACAGAACATCCTGTCTTCTGTTTGGGTCTTCAGGCTACTTCTTGATTCCTCTGATTGTATCCATCCATCCTCTTGCCAGCTGCTCTCTCTCTCCTTAACTGGTTTTACTTATAATGTACCAAGAAGAGATCTTTGTTTTGGTTATCTGGGATTCTAGTGAAAGGTGAGGGTTGTTTTTGCTGAGGATCCATTTGTTTTCTTTGCTATCCAAGGTTCTCTCAAACATCTTCTCCAACACCAGCTCAAAAGCATAAATTTTCTTCCTGTCCTGCTGTTTTATTGTCCAGCTTTGACAACCAAAAAGAGTCACAGAGAAGACCACAATCTGAACTGTTCGAGCCTTTGTTTGAAGAGACAAAATCTTTTACATTTCTGTCATCTTCCGTCTCAATCTGTGACAGATGGATTCATTTTGTTAATAATTGACTCAAGCAGGGAAAAACTTCTACATCAACATTTTCACAATCCGCAGTAACACTAGTGGTCTTTCCTTTTTTACTGACTTTTCTCTTCTTCACATTGAAGTAGAGTCTCATCTTTCACTCTGTTCTTTAACTTTCTTTATAATTGTCTCCAGGTCTTCCTGATGTTCTGCTGTGAGCAGTGTCCACGCACTTGCTTGGGGCCCCAGAGATCAGGGGACCCCCTGCTGGTCAAAAGTGGTTGGCAAAAAAATAATTTTATTGTGTGTGTGTGTGTGTGTGTGTGTGTGTGTGTGTGTGTGCATCTACCAGTCTGTGATAAGCCATCCATTTACATGCCTCGAAGTTTAACTATTGTCAAAAATAATTCAGAATTTCTGCTTATTTTTACTCAAAAATGAGGTAAAATTTTATGTAAATGATATCTATTGACTATACAGTCCAAACATATGTGTAAAATTGGTGCTAATGAATTGGAATGAAGTTGATTATCAAGGTGTAACATAGAATTGGGTGAAAATTTTATATTACATGATTTTAACTGTTTATTAATATTTAATAATTAATATTTTATTAATGATTAATTTTATTTTATTATTATTATTAATAGTATATTATTAATAGTATATTATTAATAGTAACTACACAGTAAATCTGCCAGTGTTAAATCAACACTCTCAGTGTTAATTTAACTCTAATAGTGTTGATTTAACACTGGCAGATTTACTGTGTAGTAATTCCTAATAAAATATTATGAATAGTAATGTTTAAGTAATGTTTAAAATGTATGTATAATAATATTTATTAATAATTCATAATAATAATTTAATTTATGTTTAAGCCTGTACCGCATCAAAACTATAAAAAAGAATCCATTTGATCAGGGCCCCCAGACATGACATTTCTTGGGGCCCCAGAACTTCCAAATCCGCCCCTGACTGTGAGTGTTGTGTTATCTGCATATTGATTGCTATTGATGGATCTTCAACCAATCTTGAATCCTCTGTCATCCTCCTCCAGCCCCACTTCTCTCATATGTTCAGCTATTAGCTTTGATTTATTTTTATTAGCAACGTTGCTATTTTTAGTCAGCATATTTTGTAGTTGTCTTCATCTGCTGTGACAGCTTTCAGTTCTTTCACTCCGGTATATTCTCAGAAGGACTGTGTGATTAATTAGATGCTTAAATAATTGGATTACTCTAGGTGTGTAGGGTAGTGTTGTTACATCAAAAATCCACTTCCTCCCCCAAACGAAAAACAAACAAGAAAAAAAAAAACTATGGGCACCTTTGCTGTCTTGAGCCTTGTAACTGCCACATGTGCTTGATGATGCAGTTTGATCGATGTGGCTGTCAAGATCTATCCAGTCTAATTCCCCTTTTTAACGAACGCAATCGAATTCCCCTTCACTTTCCCAGACAGTGTTGCAAGAAGATGCGCAATTATCTGTCCCGAGGCTCTCCACGGGCCAATTAAGGACATGAAAACGGCTCAGATGTGTAGCAGCCTATCCCCTCTTGTTACATCCCATCAGCGGCTCTGTAATGGCCATTGGTGTGTAGAGTATTGAGGCATTCTGGGAGCTACGCTAATTCTATTCTGGTCCTACTGCATCCCTCACACCACACCAGCACATTCATTCATAACAGAAATGTTTATTTCTGGCTGTGTCATTGTGTGTTTGAAAAGAATGTGGTGATACGACAGGTATCATGATATCGGGGTTATGATACAGTATAATGCTAGATGATATATTGAGATTTTTCAGATTCAGTCAATGATGGTGACATTCATAATCAGCAAGATTTGCTAATGCTGGCATTAGCAAACTCCAGAGAGTTCAGAGTCACATCAACCACCTGGATGATGCAATGATAACCAGTCTGCATCAGAACACTCACCACACATTAGCTATTAGACAGAGAGGTGTGATGAGAGGCTAAGCCAGTTTTTGGAGTTAGGGGAATTTGGCAAGGACTTTTGGGGTAACACTTCTAATCTTTTAGAGATAATGACAGAGAATCTCAGAGAATCAGGACCTACATTTTACTTGAAAAATGGTGCCATTTGTACAGTGTAGTGTTTTCATCACTGCACTGGAGAATTGGAATTCACAAAGAACAGAGTATTAAAGAACTCCAGTTGTCCCACCAACACCACATCAAGCAGGCACACAAGCTTTCCTTTGAGGTCTCCCATCCAAGTTCTAACCACATCCAGACCTGCTTAGCTTCAGTGGATTTTTATGATTTTTGTACCAACAGTAAACATAATAAAATGCCACCATTTTAAGTAATTTAAGTGATTTAGTATTACTGTATTTCTAGTTCTTCCTTTAAAAAAATTCTTCTACATAATGTACACGTTTTTAAACTTACCTCAGATGTACTCAATCAGCCAAGGCACATTAAGAGTCCAAATTTAACGTTTTAACATTCCAAAACTTCTTCCAACCCATGCACACCTCATCCAGACCCAAATCCTTGTCTCACAGATTAATTCATGTGGTGTAGGACACAGTATGTCTGACTGTGAACTTTAAGAAATAACAAAAACTTGTGTAGCTGAATGCTGCGTCCGCCATCTTTGAAAATCAAATTTTACATTTTCTTGATTATATTTTTTTTCTTTTAGAATGACAATGTTTTATTGTGAGATGTTCACAAATGTGCAGCTTAGCAAAACCTTGGTCCTTCATTCTAACATCCCCTTTTTAAGCTTAACTCAGTCATTTTCTCTGCTGTTTGTACTTTTATTTGAGTTATCTGTACAGTAGCAGAACTCAATAAAGTAGTTCTTTGGCTGTTTTGTTCCGCTACTAATGGACAAATCAGATGGAGGATGGAGGAGAGGTGGATAGACAGACAGACAGATAGCTGTAGCTTTCTGTGGAGCTAGTGTAAAGCTAACTACCCCCCCATGCTGTGTGTGTACTGAAATCTCCCATTGTGTTACCTGACCTTAACCTACACTTCCACTCTGCAGTGTGTGCACACCCAGAGACAGAGAAGTTAAAAGCTTTACAGTTGCTCTATTGATTTACTGTTCATACTGAAGCTCGGACCACCAGTTCTGTTTCTGACCTGCTGCATCATCTATGTGGGAGTAGACCAAGACTAAGATTAAAGGACTATAGCATTTTGGGCTTGTGTACATATAGTTGAGATGGCGTAATAGCCTTGTCCCTTCATTAAATTGTCCTGTTTTATCATCCTTAGACACGCTGTTACAGTTTATAATCAGTTTCAAAATTACATCATCCTGTTACATCATTAAGTCTTTATTACATTGTTATATGATCTTAATGCTGCATTATTCTGTTACATCATCTATAATTTTGTTATCCTGTTACATCATTACATCATCATCCCATTTAATGAATATGTTACAATTACGATAAATAGTTACATCACTCAGTTACATTGTTACATAGTCGTATTACATCAGTACATCCATCTGGATCATGTTGTGTCATTACATCACTATGTTACCTCATTCAATTGTCATTACATCATTACAGTACATTGTCTTGTTACATTATCCTCCTGTAATTTCATGTTCTTATTGAAGTATTTTGTTACATCGTTAAATCACCCATTACATCAGCTTGTTACATTGTTTCATTACACCATTACTCCATCCTGCTACATCGTTTTATGTAATAACATTGTCCCGTTACATTATGACATAATTCTGTAATGCCATGACACTATCCTGTTACATCACTGCTTTTGTTACATAATTATATAGCTCTATTACACAATTCCAGCTCAGTCATGGACACTGTTATACTATTGCAGCATTCTGTTACATCACTGGATCATGCTGTTACATTCAAATTGGTGGTTACAGCTGTTTTGAACAGTATATTGCTGGCGTTTCCATATCAAACGTTTATTAACAATGCAGTATGAATTATTACGTTTTGATGGAGCTGCAAATCCTTTTATAGTTCACTCTCAGAACCCTCCCATACAGAACCCCCCCACCACCACCAGGCGAAAGTTCCTTTGTGGTGGAACAGCATGCAGTGTAAAAGGAGGAATAAATCAGCAGTCGCTCACTTTCCTCTTCCCTTAGCTTCTCCTTTCTACTGTCCCTCAATCACACAGCAGCACACGCTTTGTTTGAAGCTTCATCTCCAGGCTGGTTTGGAGGCCAGGAGGACACTGTGGCATCTCTAATGAGGGAAACGTCAGAGTAACTCAGTCACAGTGAGGAGCTCTGAGGGCAGAAGAGAATCAGTCACTGCCATTCAAGATCAGGATTAGTCTTGATCATGTGCTTCTCCAGAGCAGACCTATGAAAACGCCCTTTTATCATGTCTCACCTTATCTGCATTTTTAACCTCTTAAGCTCCTGACTTGTATTACACCTGAAGTAGAATTATTCACTAACTACATTCAGAATAATGCAGATTGGTTGGGTTATTTTTCAGTTAAGAGGGTGGAATGCCAGTCTGGAACCACTGGATTATAAAGAGTTCCTCATTTGTTTCTGGTCATATGATGGAAAGTAGCATTTATTTGTTTTTGTTTTTTTAACAAAAGATGTTGACTTATTGGTGAATGTTGCTTTCTTTACATACAGTTCTGTCCACACAGTCCTGATATGGAAAATAAACTGCAAAAGTAGCCTGTTTGGAATTCATGTTTGTGATGCCACAGCCTTGTCCACATTTTACATATGATGGCCTGTTCGGCCTGATGCAGTTTAGCTCCACCCATTCACTGTATTACAGTGTAGCTCCACCCATTCAGTCTATGACAGTTTAGCTTCCAATATTCAGCCTACAACAGTTTAGCTCCACCCATTCAATGTATGACATTTTAGCTCCTTCCATTCAGCCTACAACAGTTTTGCCCCACCTATTCAACCTACAGCAGTTTAGCTCCACCCATTTCCTGATGCAGTGATGTTGTTCCTGCAGTCAATGCATAAATGTTGCAGGAAAACGATTAAACATAATTTTTTGTCCTGTTTGTTGGGAAGCAAAGAGATCACAGCAACTTCCAAAGGATCCACACATCTGAACAGAGCTGCAAATATTTATTTTTAAGTCATAGCTCATTTGCATACATCAATCTTAAAGGTTAGACATGGTCATTTTATGATTGATTGTTTTTGTATATATAACCACATAAATATTATTAGGGAATATAAATGTAGATGCTTTAAATGAAGGTTGAACATTATAATTAATAAGAACAGATTTACAGACATAACTGCACTTTGGGCAACTATTTTAAAATTATTTTGTTGCTAAGTATAGTGTGAATGTGTTATCCTATGTAGAGCTTGTATTTTACCTTCGATGCTGAAACACATCATATTGAACCCAATTGCTTCTTATTATTAGCACAGCTTTGCAGTTGGTAAATGAAGAGCAAGACTAATATCAGAAAGGTCAGACTAATTACATCCACCCACAGTGAAGGCACAGAAATTTCACATCGTTTTTGCAATATCCTGAGCATAATGTGCAATAATTAGTGAAATGCTGAACAAAAATAAAACACTTTTCAACTGACAGTGAACATTTTGCACTGCCATTCCCGGAAAGAAACCAAACCGATCACATTACAGACCGATTTGAGCCACAAGCGGTACCATAGCAACCAACAGAAAGCCAGTAAGGCTCATTTTGAGCCAAGCTTTAGCATATTGCTGCAGTTCCTTTGGGACCATGTGAGTAAATCATCCAGAGTGCTGCCCAGGGATGAGATGTTTGGGGCTGAAAGTGTTGAGGCAATGCTGTAGGTAATGTGGTCTGCTAACCTTTGACCTGTACAATGGAGCGTGGCCTAGTCAAGACCTATTGGGACTCATTTACACTTTCTCTTTCTCTCGCGCTTGCTCTCACTCGTTCTTTTAGTATAATCTCAAGGCTCCTGTCAGTAATGTCAATGTAATATCACAATATCCACTCCAGCCCCCACTGAGAGAAGCCTGAGCTATCACCAACACTTACAGCAGTCTTGACGAAACGAAAGTAGCCAAGAACTCATTTCTCATTTCAGGGGAGATGAAGAAATGTGCCAAATAAAATCAATACATGATCTGTCAAATTTAACTCATCAGGCTTGTGCATTTTGTTTGGTATTCATATCTGTGAATGGACACATTTGCACGTTTTTGTTCTCAATTCCTTGCACAGTTTCCATGCACACCACCTTATTTTTTTTTACATTTCCATCAGTTTCTCCCCCGTTGTTATAGCAGGAACCAAAAAGGCTGACTATTTTGGAGCAGCGGAGATAAAGTATGTACCACCCTACGTAATTCCCATTGGTTGTCAGCATAATTTTCAGCTCTACACTTTTTACATTTTACTGCCTCCTATTGATGGAAATTCCCAGCCACTTTGTCATGTCACTGCCGGTGTGAACTCAAGGTATGGTTGGCATTGCATAGTTCAGCTTTAATGCAAATTGTGTTGAGTTGGATAATGAAAATTGAGGGACATATGTAGGATCACATGATGTATTGGTCTATGGGTTCCCTCTTCAGTGAATGTCAGCCAGAGTTGTGGGATAGTGGTCCCCCCATGGCAAAAGTCAGTCCAGGAGTGTGGTCCCCTTGTAATGAATGTCAGTTGAGTAGTAGCCCCTCACAGTGAATATTGGTGCAGTAGTGGGGTTTCCCTCCCAGTAAGTCTTAGTTTGGTAGTAGGGTCCTCTTGAGGCAAATGTTGGTTCAATAGTGGCATCCCCTGACAGCAAATGTTGTTCAGGGAAGTAGAACTGTATTGCACTTGTGATACTATATTGATTCTCACAAACATTGTATGGATTTTAATGACTAGTTTACATGTAAAGATTGGTGGCAGACATTTCATTTTGTGTTTTGTTTTAACCCCCAAGCTCTAGATGGCAGTGCTGTCATTTATCTTCTGGTATATATTCTTCCACTGCAGTTGAAACTAGCTGAGTATGAACACACTGCTAACTTTATTAGCAACACTAGCTGTTTTCCTCACTGACAGTATCACAATATATTGATTTGTAACCCTGGTGTCTGCTTATTGTTGCAGTTATTGATCTTCTGTTGATCTAAATGGTAAAATATCACTTTTGTTATGTGCGTGTATGAGTCCTGGGGGACTTCTGGCTTAATACTCATAACAAATGAACAGAAAAGCAGATAAAACTGTTGCTCGAGAAACAAAAACGTTAGAGACGATGACCTTGGATGTAGATCAGCTTAACAATTTTACAAATTGAAGTCTTGTCGTTCGACGCTGTTCGACTTTCAAGGGCAGAACATGGAAATGAGCTCTCGGCAACATCATGGTCTGTGTAGGGTTCTCTTCTGGAGAAATGGATAATTGCCTTTAAAAGCTACTTTCTTATGTTTCATTCTGAGAGAGAGAGAGAGAGAGAGAGAGAGAGAGTGCTTGTGATTTTGAAGCGGCTGCTTTTGGAGATGAAGGTTAAAAAGTCTACGTCTCAGTGAAAACTACTTTGCAGTTGTTGACAGTGTCATTTTCTTTGCACTGTTATGATATATGAATTATTTCTCTTATTGTAGCTCATTGAAGCGAGTGGAGAACATTCCGATTTTAATCCACACCACAATTTGATAGCAATAAGGATGCCAGGGTTTCTCCTTCCAATGCAATCAATAAGTTGTGCGTAGCAACTACACAACACAACATGTATTTCCACTGAAGCTAAGCAGGTCTGGGTCTGGTTAGTGCTTTGTCAGGAGAAAAACCTCCAAGAACAACCTTGTGTGTTTGCTAGAAGTGGTGTTGGTGAACAACAATAGGCGCTATTCCTCTATTCTTTATCAGACCCAATACCCCAGTGCAGTGACAGGGACTGACGTGAAGACAAATTTAGATATTTTGGGGCTTAGGCAGGCTCAATATCTTAGGCAGAGGCAATATTGACTCATGGCAAATCGGAGTTGAAGAATTGATTCTTTGGGAGTTGACTCATTACCACTATCTCCTCTCACACATACAAGCAAAACAGCACCGTAAACCAATATTCAGCTGCTCTAAACCAGTTTACAATCACATGAGGCTTATCAACAAAACACTAACCAGCACTAGCCAGGCAGTGATTGGTACGCAGAGCTGCTGTAAGTCCAAAAAGACTAAACTTCTACTGAATCCCTAAAATCAGCCATAAATGACCAAGTTTAAGTCTTTTGGAAATTTCCTAGAAGGCACCAGGATAAAATGCTACACCATTTAAGCTGGAACAGCAAATTTTATAGGTGAATGAATGGAACTGCTGCACCATTTAAGACAGGGGTGTAAAACTCAAGTCCTGGAGGGCTGACTTCCTGCACAGTTTGGAGATCTTCCAAATAAATCTCCTGATTCATCTCGGCAGGTAATTACCAAGTTTAATTACAGTGTCAGGTTTAATCACCAAATTGTGCTGGACACTGGTCCTCCAGGAAAAAAGTTTCAGTTTCATGTAGAAATACTTGAATTCCCCTTGTCTGTATTGATATATACAGTGAGTATTTCCTTAGTTATTAGTTTTATTGACCCAGTTGAAAAAGCATTCAAACACAAAGTGGTTACCACACTTTTACAGGCTCTGTGGATGGAGCTGGATATTATGAGTTATGTTATTGTGCAAGGGGACTCATTGGGGTAAGGTGTCTTGCTCAAGGGTAACTTAACTGCAAACCAAATTTGGCTATGGTGGGATTTGAACCAATGCCTTCATGGAGATTGGTTCCTTATTCCAGTATCTTAGACTGTCGCCCACACTACCACATGTTGGCATTGTGGATTATGGGTGTTTCTGCAATACAGAGGCAAATGTTGTTATTTTGGGGGCCTTAGGCAGGTCCCTACTCAGCAATACATGAGAGCCAACATCAACTCTCAGCAAATCAATGTTGATTCGTCACCACTATCTCCACTCACTCTTAAGAGCAAAGCAACACTATAACCACCCCATAATGAATTTGGCAGCAGTGGGATTCAAACCTACACCCCAAAAGAGCCTTAGTCCAGTACCTTAGACTTCTCAGCCACACATTTACATTATTGAGGCATTCTTATCCAGAGCGACTTACTGTTGGGAGTTAGGTGCCTTGCTCAAGGGCACTTCAGTCATGACCTGCACGGGGATCAAACCGGCAACCTTCTGGTCACAAGAAGGTAAAGCAATATTTTCTGTAAAGCAGTATGGCTGTTTCTTCAATACAGAGACATTTTTTAGACAGACTCACCACTTAGCAATACACAAGAGTCAACATCGACTCTCGGCAAACTCGAGTTGAAAAATTGGTTCTTTGGGAGTTGACTCATCAGCACAATCTCCACTCACACATAAAAGCAAAACAGCACTATAACCACCAGCCTACGGCTGCCCCATGGCATATCTCAGCATCACACTACCACATGGAAACATGGTATCTCAGTTATTTTGAGCTCTGCTGACTTATTCAGGTTTACCATTTGGCCATGACAATTTGCACAATAACCAAGAGCCTACGGCTGCCCCATAACATATTTGGCTGTGTTGGGATTTGAACACCCCCCCCGAAGAAACTGGAGCCTTAATCCAGTGCCTTAGACCACTCGGCCAGACTACCACCTGTTAGCAGTATGCCACATATATCAAACATGCTATCTTCATTACTTTGAGTAACATAAGAGCAAAACAGCACCACAGCATATTTAGCAGCAGTGGGATTCAAACCCACACCCCTGAAAACGTCTTAATCCAGCACCTTAGACCACTCGTACCACATGAAAATGTATCTTATTTATCTTGAGTTCTGCTGACGTATCCAGGTTTACCATTTGACAAAACGACAGTTTTTGTAAGTTTGCGTGAAAAAACATTCAAGAAACATTTGAGATCCTTGACAAAATCTCAAGCTGTCCATACTCAAACTACAGCATGAGAGCTCCTACCCCACTGTCTCACCAGCCTTACATAAGCAGGTCTGTAAAAAGCCTGACATCTCTGAGCTCCTTCGATCAGATCTGTTAGCATAAATATTCATGAACTCAAAACATCACTGACTGTGTGAGAGTTCCTGATGAATTTATGCTGCTGCTGAGAACTTCATTCTAAAGGTCATAACTCTGCTGTAGCTCTGACTCGTGGAGGCATCGCCCGAGGACATCAGCGGGTGTTTTTTAGCCCACACACCAGACCCGGCTTTAACGAGACTCTTCACACTGAAAGTTCTGCTGGAGTGTGTTCTGTTGCTCTGCTAATAGAGATCTCTGCACACCAAATTTAACACATTTTTGTGCAACATGTTTTTGTTTGACCACATAGTTCAGAAGTGGCTCCACATTTCAGTTCCCCAGTCTTATAACTCGTACAGTAGATTCATAGTGACTACTGAATAATTCATAGTAGTTACTGCATAACTCATAGTGGATACTGAATAATCTATAGTGGTTACTAAATATCTCTTAATGGATATTGAATTTATTGTAGATACAGAGTAATTCATAGTGGTTACTGAATCATTTATACAAGTTACTGAATAATTCCACGGGGTTATCAAATAATTCCTATTAGTTACTGAAAAAATCATAGTGGACACTGAGTAATTAATAGTAGTATTTGAATAATTCTTATTTGTTACTGAATTATTCATAGTGGTTACTCAATTGTTCATATTAGTTACTGAATAACTCATACTGTTAACTGAAATCTTCATAGTAGATTCTGAATTATTCATATTGGTTACTAAATAATTCATAGTAGTTACTGAACAGTTGTTATTGGTTACTGAATAGTTTGTTGTGGGTTCCAAATAATCTATACAAGATACTGAATAATTCATAGTGGTTACTGAATAACTTGTAGGATATTGAATCATTTATAGTGAAATAATTCATAGTGGATACTGAATATTTCATAGTAGTTAGTGAATAATTTATTCTTGTTAATGAATAGTTCTTATTAGTTACTGAATCATTTGTAGTGGTTACTGAAAAATTCTTAGTGGGTACTGACGAATTCATAGTAGTATTTGAATCATTCTTATTTTTACTGAATAATTCATAGTGGTTACTCAGCAGTTTATTAGTTACAAAATAATTTATACCGTTAACTGAAATCTTCATAGTAGATTCTGAATTATTCATAGTGGTTACTAAATAACTTGGTGGATATTGAATAATTTATTTTGAATACTAAATAATTCATAGTGGTTACTGAATAATTCATAGTAGTTAGTGAATAGTTTATACTAGTTACGGAATAGTTGTTATTAGTTACTGAATAGTTTGTTGTGGGTTCAAAATAATCTATACAAGATACTGAATAATTCATAGTGGTTACTGAATAACTTGTAGGATATTGAATAATTTATAGTGGAATAATTCATAGTGGTTACTGAATATTTCATAGTAGTTAGTGAATAATTTATTCTTGTTAATGAATAGTTCTTATTAGTTAATGAATCATTTGTCATGGTTGCTGAAAAATTCATAGTGGTAACCAAATAATCTGTACAAGATACGAAATTATTCATAGTTATTTTTGAATAATTCATGCTAGTTAATGAATTGTTCTTATTAGTCACTGAATAACTCATAGTGGATATGAATACTTTATATTAGCCTCTCAGGGCTGTTTCTTTTTAAGTAGGTTATACTTAGCCATTTTTTTTTCAGTCTTTCATCATGGGAAGCACACTGCCTGCTTAAGAGTCAGGGTGATGATTATGGGGCTATTATTCAAATATTACAAATTTGAATGTCAAATCTGACTGAAATGCTCATTCTGAGGCAGGGAGAGGTCAGTTATGATTATGACTGTGGTTAGTGATTCTCTATTGATTCCTACAAAAGGATCTTTGTGTAGAAGAATAAAGAGCAAAGAGAACATGAGAACATGTGACAGCTAATCTTTCCTCCAGCCTAGAGGTGGAGGAGTTGCTGTAGCGAGAAACCACCAGGAGAATAGCTGCTTCTCATCCCTCACTCCTCAGACAGTTGATGATTGATGGCTGTCACCATGTGCCAATCACCTAAAATCGTCAAAGTCATCCCTCCTGAAGGCCTCTGCAGAGCTTCATTTAGTCTGCAGTTAGCCTTGCTGTGCTAATTAGCACAGAGGGAGCATCACACTGCTAGTTTATTCTTTTTTTCAAAATGAGAGAGAGAGAGAGAGAGAGAGTAATTACACTGTGCAGGAGAAATATAAACAGCAGAGACTGGTGCATCATGCAGGCTTAACAAAGCAAGAAAGCTTATACACACACACACACACACTCCCACACACCATCTTTATCTCACACAGAGGGAGGAAACACATCACTGCCGAACCTGACTTTGTGACCTAGCCTGCTTGTCTCTGTGTATGTCTTTTTTTTGTATTAGTATATATCACTTTGTGAGGACCAACTGCTCTGAATATGACTGTAGACCAGATTTTATTCAAGATAATCAAGATCCCCTATTGTTCCACTTTTCTCTTATACAGTCAAACTGGAGCTGTGAGGCTAATATTCCTAACAAAACACTAACTCAGTAGTCACCTAAAAACTGAACTGATGGGCAACAACTGAAGTGCCATTGAACAAGAAGTGGATTGGGCTGCCCATTGCTTTGGGCAAGTGTGCTCACTGCTCACTCCTGCTCAGTCCACCTGTGGGGCACCACTAATATGCTATTGGAAGGCACTCAATGTACAAATAGTCCAATCTTGGTACACCTTCACTATGGTGACAAAAGTTTACATGAAGTTAGTCAAATCTGAGATGCTACCATCAAGTACCCTATTGTCCTGCCCTTTTAGACATCAGTCAAATCACATCCTTTGCCAATGATGATGGTTGTATACACTCTGCTACAACTGACTAGTGTGCTCACATGCAGGAAACTCATCTGTGACATTCCAGGCTGAGTTAATTCCAAACAACAATCTTCTCTGTATTGATAACCATCCTTCAATGGATTTTGTACTCAGTCCACCTATGGTTGGTATGGCTACAGCCAAAGTCTTTATACCTCTGTCTGTTTACTCAGTGGCTATCTTGACAACACCACCGGTCAGTTATTTCCACACATTCAAGACTATCTTTCTATCTATTTCAAGTCGATTGGCTCTTTTCTTGAAGGACTCTGCAAACAGACACCATGTTGAGTGTTATGAGCTTTCCCATTCATATTCCAACCAATGACCAATCTCCTCCATTATACCATCTCTGTTAAAACTCGCATGTACAGTATGACTGTATTATGTGTATGTCCTTTACCAAAAAGTGTAGACTCTGGTAAAATGTGTATAAGTAATGCACAGAGTACTGAAGCCCAACAAAAAGCTCCTCAGAAGATTCCTTCTAGGCAGCTGCTTTCTGCTCCAGACCAAATCAGCATTAAGTAAACAGATGCTTAATTAATCTTGCACTACGATATCCATCAAACCTCGGAAGGCCTCTGATCTCAAAGCCCATTTTGCTCTGATGTGCCAATTTGGCTCCCATTTTGACAAAAATGTCATCCACATTTGTCAGGAACCACATAATCAAGTCTATTTGAGATTACTTAACAACTTGACACAGTTTCCAGCAAGTCTGTGATCATTTAGTTATGCTGATGCTAATTGGTGTACATAAACTTCCATTACTTGTTAACTACATTAGCCTCGTAACTCCAGCAAAATTAGAGATCAAACACGTCTTCATGGATCAGCTACATTTGGATAAGAGCTTGATTCAGATAACATGCAAAGGTGATACTTTCATCCAGTCAGAGGTAAGAACAGCTCATTTTAAATAGCAGCTCATTTTATAAAACTAAAATATGTTCAATAATTGGCGGCTTGAGGGTGAGTCCCCCTCTGGGGGGCATTTCCACATTCTCGGCACCAATGTTTTCACACAACCTAAAAACATGGAATTCAAGTGAATTCAGTACTCCAAATTGTCCTGATATGAGTGTGAACCCTTTAAAATTTTCTATATTTCTGCATAAATATGACCTAAAATATCATCACACAAGTCTTAAAAGTAGATAAAAAGAACCCAGTTAAACAAACGAGAATAAAATATTATACTTGCTTATTTATTGAGGAAAATTATCCAATATTACAGATTTGTGAGTGACAAAAGTATGTGAACCTCTACTGCAACTAAACATTTCTGGCAACTGTTGATCAGTCCTGCACACCGGCTTGGTGTGTTTCCTCACATTAACTTCTCGTTCAGGTCTTTCCTCAACATTTTGATTGGATTAAGGTCAGGATTTTGACTTGGACATTCCAAAACATTTAACTTTATTCTTCTTCTAACCATTTGTTGGTAGAACGACTTGTGTGTTTAGGGTCGTTGTCTTGCTGCATGACTCACCTTCTCTTGAGATTCAGTTCATAGACAGATGTTCTGACATTTTCTTTAGAATTCTCTGATTTAATTCACAATTCATTGTTCCATCAATGATAACAAGCCGTCCAGGCCCAGATATAGCAAAACAGACTCAAACCATGAAACCACCACCATGTTTCACAGATGAGATAAGGTTCTTATGCTGGAATGCAGTGTTTTCCCACCACCAAAGTACCAAACTCAGACAAAACGATATAGACCCGGACCTGCCGAACAATAGTAACTACCTTGTTACTTAACACTTAATTTAGTCTCTTAAGATTTCTTTTACAGTCTTGTAGACAGATACTTGACTTAGAGTTCTCTTCCACTCAGTACGTCGTTCTGTTGCTGGGATTTGTGTGTTCAGCAAGATGGTTGTTTACCAATCTTCTTCTTATTTC
>BRDA01052987.1:27122-52557 GCA_036984385.1 Crenuchus spilurus | reverse complement strand
ACCTAAGTTTGTTAGCCAAGTAAAAATGTTGTGAAGTAGCTTGCCTTAATGTTTGGTAAAATTATGTTAGCACCATCTTAAAACTACTCATTCTTTGTGGTTTAATTAAGTAGCTAATTTGTTTGGAAGCAACAATAGAAACATTGTTAGAAAACCATTTAGCAGATGCTGTAATCCAGAGCAACGTATGATTGAAGTAATGCAATGTAGCAATAAGAGTCTTTCCCAAGGACTATAACCAGGGACGTGCGGTCAGGGGAGGCAGGTGAGGCAGAGCCTCACCTGTCATCATAAGAAAAAAAAATAACATAAAATGAATATTAATATTTGTCCACTGATCTTTATGACGAATTTTGAACATTTTTATAGTCAAAATTGCTGAAATGGCATATTTCCTGTTCAAACACAAGGGTGAAATGCGAGGTAATGAGCCGATCCTCACCTGTGAATGCGCAATCCATCACAAACTGGGTTGATACATGCAGTTGGCCTGTTGCCATATCGCTGCATGTCGCCAATATAATGTTTGCATATACGTTTATATACTCTGATTTTCCACAGTCTGGCTAATGTCTTTAACCATTTACGTTTAATGTTTGTTAGTGACATATTTAGTTTTGCTGATGGGACATAAAACCACAGTGAAAAGGCACAGCGTGAGGCAGGGCAGTACTCTGCCGCACTGAAGGGGGGGCGTATGTGAGCCAACGGGTGCTTGTTGCTGCTGTGCTTTTACGCAGAGGCGAGTGAGAGTGAAAAGCACGGAGGGTGCAGAGCAAACGGCGCTTTCTCTCGCTGCTGTAATTGTAACGTTTTTTCTTATCTTTACGTACCTTTAATACGTACCTTACGTGTGTGAGCATGTGTGTGTGAGTGTGTGTGTGTGTGTGTGTATGTGTGAAGAACGCTGATGAGGTATGAAATAACCAGTAGGCAGTTGAATAAGCTCCCTTTTGGGTTTATATATTTGTAAATCCGACTCTAAAGGAGTCAGTGCCTCACCAACCATGAACCTCACCGCACGTCACTGACTATAATGGATAAAGTATGGTGTGCTTACTCAGGGTGGACAATTGCACTGTTACCTTTTTCCAACCACCACATGACTTTAATTTAACCATGTCTATTTAATTTAAATATATATATTAAACACATTATCTAGCAAGCTAACATGCACAGTGCTTTAACTAACATTTGCCAAACCTGAGGCTTGGACTGTGGGCCAGCAGCTGCATACTAAAGGATATCTGTTCAATATCTGGAATGGACAGCTAGACAATGGTGCCATATAAACAGCACACATTACAGTTCAGGTAAATAACAAGGCCAGGAGGAAGGTGGGCTAGACTATGAGTGACAGATATGAAAAGAGAGTTAAGGAAGTGTTTGCCAGTCTCTGATCAGTTTGGAGGCTGTTAGTTCCAGATATTGATTGGATGTGTGTTCCCGTTCCAGCTGTTGACTGATCCAAGCGGGTGATCAAACATGAAGGCTGCGGCCCCTCACTGTCTGACTATGAGAGGCCTTTTACAAACCTACAGACAGCCTTGGCTGGCTACTGCAAGCCGAGAAGTGCAGTGTGAACAATCATTTACACCTTGAACAGATTTAACACCTAAATTTAGCCAAACAGAACAAAAAAGGCTAACATTCCTAAAACATTTAGATGGCTTTACAGGAATACTGTGTTCTTCAATCTCACATTTTTATCAGGTGATAAATCACCAGAGACAATCATCCTGATGTTTTTTTTTTCATATTTAGTGAAAGAACAGAAAACTCACTCACTCAAAACATACGTTTCTTTGTTCAGTGGACATTTACTGAAAACCCATTTATATTGGCTTCCATTATACACTGATCAGCCAAATCATTAAAACCACCTCATTGTTTGAACCCTAGTTACCATATTTTTCAGCTCTACCCATGGAACACAGAACGTTAAACTAACGTTCTGGTATCGTTCTTGCATGGTTCTTGCATGGTTCTGTAAAATGAGAACATTCCTGGAACTTTTTTGAAGGTTTTGACTAAAGTTTGAACAAACCTAGATATAACGTTCCAACCTAACGTTAGCCTAACGATGAACAAATGTTCCCTGTTTGTCACCTGACCGGGTGTATAATGATAATAACATTAAGGGAATGTTCAAAGAACGTTCTAGCCTAATGTTCACACCTAACGTTCTGATAACCAAGCAAGAACTCCACACCATAACGTTAGCGTAACCTAAATGGAACTTTCTCGCAATGTTCTTGCAACGTTCTTGTGTTAGCTGGGCACTGACCACATAGGTGCACTCTGTGGTTCTGCAGTTACAGACCTTAGTCCATCTGTTTCTGTGTGTACATTGTTATCCTCCTTTCACCCTGTTCTTCAGTGGTCAGAACCCCAAATCACGAGCAGATTTGCTGTGTCAGATCCATTCACACCAGTGCAACACACTCTAACACACCACCATCCTGTCAGTGTCACTGCAGTACCAATGATCCACCACCCAAACAATACCTGCTCTTTGGCGGGCCTGTGAGGGTCCTGACCATTGAGGTACAGGGTGAAGGGAAGCTTTGACAGTATACAGAGAAACAGATGGACTACAGTCTGTAATTGTGCGACTACAAAGTGTATGGTTAGCAGACTTGATAAAATAGACAAATACAATAGATGTAAGTAGACTGATCTAATAGTTTGGCTGATCAGTGTATGTATTTTATATATATATATATATATATATATAATTTCTATAAAAAACTACATAGAATTGTTTCAAAAAAGTCACATTTTTGTGTGAAATAATGTGAGCACCTTAAGGTAGTTCTTTAAAATGTTTTTCAGCTCATTTCCTCCAGACTAGCAATGCACAGCTCTGCATCATGGCTAATACAAGAGAAGGGAATAACTATCAACACCCTTTACATGAGAGATGCAGGCTGAGAATCTGGAAGAGACTGATATAAAGCAGGTCTGTGTGGGAAGGCGCCATGAGGCGCAATGATGATCTATTGGCTTGGCTGAGGATGCTCAGGGCTTTGAGAGCAGTGGGACCAGTGAAGGTCCAGGATGACAGCATTTTCCACCTGTAACACTCAGCAAGGGGACAGCCAGAGGTTAGTCTGTACTGAAGAGCACACAGCACAAATAAACACATCAGGAAAAGCAAATAAAACATTATGTATGCTAGTGTTAGGCACACTAGAGAAGTGGACTAACATGTGTACAAGGACACACACACATAGATCATGAATTGTATGCATGTCAGTAGATTACTACTGGATATCAGACAGATTCATCACATAGCAGCCGTGGCCTAGTGGTTAAGGATCTGGTCTGGTGACCTGAAGGTTGCCGGTTCAATCCCCGGGCAGGTCACGACTGAAGTGCCCTTGAGCAAGGCACCTAACCCCCAATTGTAAGTCGCTTTGGATAAAAGCATCTGCTAAATGCCTCAAATGTAATATTATATTAAAAGATTTATCACCATAAATTATGGGGTTCTTATTCAGTTATATATTAAGATCAACCAATTTAGCCAATGTGATTTTTCACACAACGGAATTTGACCATTCGTGCAGTGAAACACACACACACACACACACACGTGAACACACTAGGCTGTGAGAATTTGTGCCCGAAGCGGTAGGCAGCCCTTATCCACCGGCACCTGGGGAGCAGTTAGGGGGTTAGGTGCATTACTCAAGGGCACTTCAGTCCTGTCCTGTCTGGGGATCCAACCAGCGACCTTCTGGTCACAAGACCAGATCCTCACCACTAGTCCATGGCTGCCCCCTATATATCCCAAGAGAATTAATACTTATTAATATTACTGTAAAGCATTTGCAACTATTGAGATATTAATATATACCATGCAAACGTGAGCACAGAACAATCTTCAGAAGTTTTAGGAGCTTTAAATAAAACGTTTTAAAATTGTATTTAACTTTGTATTAAAATGCTAAATGTATGTGAATTTGGGGTTAAGGTTAGAAATAATGTGGATTCTAGATCTTAAGGATTTTTATTATATAAGAACCAGTATTGTTATTGGATGGTAGAAGGGTGAGGTAGAATAGTGTAACTATGATGGATATGATGGAATATGATGGATATGTGCATTGAACAAGTCTTAGTGCTAAAAGTAAGTGAGTAAAATGTATAGCACTTATCACAGACATCAGTCACAAAGTGTTTTACAAAATAGGTCATCTTATACAATCTAAAATGTACAAACAAAACAACACCTTAAAAAGATGTCTCTTTAATTGCTTTTTAAAAGCTCCACTGAATCACCCACTCATAAAGAGTTTGGTAGTGCGTTCCATAATTTAGGAGCAACAACCTCAAATACTCAATCCCCACGGGTCTTCAATCCAGAACGTGGAACAAAGAGCAGGTTCAGGTTAAGAGAACACACTGGTACTGGTAGATGAATCAGTTTTATATATGGGAGCCTGATCATGTAACACTCTGAAAGTAAGGGTAAGAATTTTAATCAGAATTCTGTGTTCAACAGGAAGCCAACGCAGAGCTTTTAATAACATACTTATATGAGATCTCTTATTTGTCCTATAGCACTTCAGTCCTATAGTACTTTCAGTAATGCAGAATATGATGAATACTCTGAATGAAAAGTTCTTGGATATATCTCCTGTTCTATTGCTTAACAGTGTATATTGAGGTTATTTATGTACTAGGAACTCTTATTTTAGAGATTAATAGTGTTTGTGTTTACATTTATGATAATTATCTTAATGGAAACAAAGCACTTTTAAATGTTGCTCTGGATAAGATCATCTGCCAAATGCAGACTGTCAGCTAGTACAGAGAGGATAGAGTCGAAACCACCCTGTCAAAACAAAACCCTTACTAATACCTAGAAAGAATTAAAGACAAATACACACAATATAAGAGCAATAAAGTGCAATACAATCAGTTAAGTGCTCGCTTAAGTGTTCAACAAAGAGATGGTCTTCAGTCTGTGTTTGAAGACTGTGAGGGACTCTGCTGTTAGAACAACCAGTGGGAGTTAATTCTACCACCTCAGTGCTATGACAGAGAAGGGTCTTGATGCTAGTCTTCCATGCGTCTTGAAGGATGGCGGGTCAAGCAGAGCCGTACTAGAACTTCGAAAGGTTCAAGGAGTGGCTCAAGACTTGACCATTGCCATTAGATATAGAGGGGCTGGTCCATTTTTTGCTTTGTAGGTGAGCATCAGGGTTTTGAATGTGATGCAAGTAGCTATATTAAGCCAGTGAAGTGAACACACATAAGTGGAGTGATGTGAGAGAACTTGGGCTGATTGAAGACCAGTTGAACAGCTGCATTCTGTATCAGCACACATAGGAAGACCAGCCAGGACTTGCAGTAGTCAAGTCTTGAGATGACAAGCGACTGGACAATCACCCGGGTGGCATCCTGAGTTTCGGATCCGTAGAATGTCGACAAAGAGGAACCTGCACGATTGAGTCAAGTTTGCAATGTAAGTAGAAAACAATAACTGGTCGTCCCAAGATCACAGCACACAGATAATTGTCCTGACATTTTCTTTTAGAATTTGCTGGTATAATTAATGATGCCAAGCCATCTTGGCCCAGATGAAAGCCCAAACCATGTAATATTGGATCAATTTGTTCAATAAATAAAGCAAGTCTACACAAAGTCTAATGTTTTGTCTTATTTGTTTGATTTGGTTCTATTTATCTAGTTCTTTGACACCTTGAAAAAGTTGTAGGTCCAATGTATGCAGATGTATAGAAATATAGAACATTCTAAAGTACCACTGTATATATACGGTTTCAATGATATTCTTGACACGCACACAAAGTTTGCCAAAAATCTACCAAAACTGAAGTGAAGTCTTCATAATGTGACGTTTGTGTAACATCTGTACTTTGGAAAGTATGCTGGAGAAAAAAGCAATAGTGTTTGTCTTTGGGCTTTCGCAGGGGGGCTCTAAAATGCTGCTGCTGGATGCTTGGGTTTGTGGTTAAACTGTCGACCTGCTATTCATAGAAACCCACAATATATCACTAACCCATCATAAGGGCATGGGGCCGAATGTGTGTGTGTGTTTGTAAAAGTAGCATGAAGGAGGTTTAAAGAAAGTGACTGTATTCGTGCACTAATGCTGAAAGATTGGCAGTAACCAAACGGGTAATTATAATAGCTGAAGAATTTATGGACTTTTTCTGGAAGTGAGAGCAGTGTGCCTGGTCAGGAATGATTTTTCCATAAATTCATTCAGTCATAAATGCTCATACCTTGTCATACAATTATCAAGCTACAAACAGACATAAATGCACCGCCGCTGAGGATAATGATCAACCCCACAAAACACACTCAACTTGCACACACATACACACACTGCTCAGTGTTCCAGACATTGTGGCTTCTGGCAGAGGGTCCCTTTTCTGTGTCGTTTAGAGATGAACTCCTGGTGACCCATGATGCATTTCCCTCTCCTTGACTCGTCTCCTTGACTATCTCATGGAAAACATATCTCTCTTGGAATAGAGTGCTCCTCGTGAGCTTTGTGAAGGACAGATAACTCAATTTTAGGAAATCTGTCTGAACTTCCCTGGCAGTAGCACCAAGTTTATCAAAATCGTCTCCATATCTCTAAGCTTTTTAAGATTTGTCAGCTGTTGACACAATTAGTGTAGCTGAATTAACCAGAGTAGAAGTGGGCCTGACTCAAAGAAAAATTATAAATAAAGAGATTATAGATTTTATTTCAATCCAAATATAACTCGAGAACGTTCTAGTCAAGAGTGTTTGACACGTCACGTCAAAGTTTTGAAGACAAACCTGCCCAAGCTGGACAAAGTTCTTTTCAAATCGGACTCAAGCCAGAACATCACCAGTTGAAAGTTGACATTTCTAATGATAGTACAGTTAAAGTCCATTAACCGCAATGTTAACATGATTAAGACATCTTCAGAACAATACATTAAACATGGTATTTGCAAGTTTAAATTGTACTATGATTCTGATAATATTAAAAAAAAAATTTTACTGAATAAACTTAACATTGTATATATTGTGATGTTTCACGCTGACTTCATGGAGCTACCAAGAACACTGACTACTATCTGACTACAGCAGGCCAGATTAACAATCATTCAAAGTGGGATAAAAATATAGAGGAAGAATTGGACACTTAAGAGCAATTCAGAGATATAATCAAAAACAAAAGAATAAAATTTGAACCCAACCTTGGCCCAGTGCATGTTTTTAAGTCTGAAAACCAATCTGACTCTTAATTGTGTTTTAATAGGTTTGAACAATTGTTTTAAGCTCTAAAAGAGCTGCTGTTGATCAGGTAAAGTGAGAGACATTAGTGCACAGAAGTCATCAGCCATTATCAAAGATTTAGAACACTGCGCAGCCTTGTGAAGCAGCCAAACACACACTGTGCTGGAATCTGCTTCAGAGAGTTGAGAGCGAGGTCACTGTGCATGAAGTTCCTCTCTATAATCAGTGCTAATCAATGCTAGAGTAATCAATGCAAAACCACAACAGCCCTCTCCATCTGCACAAGTTACACAATGCATTCTGCGGTGCAAGTCCCTTTCCCAGAAAAATCATAAATAATAAACATAGCCGTTAAGGGCCACAACACATGTTATATAATGGCATATGGATTATTAGCCAATTAGGGCACAGGGGCTCGAGCGGTGCTGGCTAAAACGCTTACCAGATGCAGACGAGTACAGCTGTAGTCAGCATGTCTGCTTGCTAAAGATGTCGCTTGATTGAAGAAAGATTTCCTCATGTCCCCCCACCATTTTGATGTAACCAACTAATGACAATGTGGTTTGATGGGACTTAGAGGCATTCTTCTTTTTGGAACAAAAAAGCAATCCAGTGAAAAGACGAGTGGGGAGTTTGGGAAGAGCCATTGTGTGGGAGTGCCTTGGAGTCCATTCAATTAAAAAGAAAGGGAAGAATAAGATTCCAAAAAGAGTGATAATCAAAAAGAGTCCCACATGATTGAGGGGACTAAATGAATGTCATGGTAATGCACTCTATGTCTGTAAAGGGAAAAAGAGATAGAAAGAAAGAAAGAGAGGCAGAGAGAATTAGACAGTCAACCCAATAGCCTGAAATCAAAAGTATTTGTTGTTTTCAATTTCATTTTTTTTTTGATCCGCTATGAAAAAGCTTCACCGCTAAGAAGCAAATAAAGCAAAGACCACAAGCTGAGGCTTTCCAGAGAATGCCTGCAGAAGAAAAAGCATTTCATGCTTAATCAGCTTGTTCTCTTTCATAAGTAGGGGGTGGATTGGGATGGTACGTCCTTTTATTTCCTCACCACAGAAATGGCTTTTGACAACTAAAGACCAACCTTTTGAAAAAGCAAATACACACTGTTGTGTTTCACTAGCCTAGCTTTGTCTCATGAATATTTACTAATTAGTCATTTATGTTTTTTAATGCTTGAGATGTTGACCCCTGAAGTGGGTCTCAATGTTACATCTTATATATTAGTTTTATATTGGTTACTGTATCATTTTTCAAGTTTTCAAATTATTTCGTGAATAATAAGGATGGCTTAAGAAAATGGCTTCATATAGGACAGAATTGTACACTTTCTGAAACCACTACTAGACTTATCTAAAGTCCAATTCCCCTAGGTCCTAGGGTCTCTCTCCTCCCCCTACATAACTACAGGCTGAATTACAGCCTGTTTTTCACCCAAATCTGTGGTTTATCTGTTGGAAAAAAAAGCATTTAGTTCTATTGTGCAAATCCACATTAAAAGTTTTCAGAAATTGTTAGAAGCTTCTGAAGTCTTTCAACCATTCACTTATCCTGGAAGAATCTCATACCCATCCTCTCTACACTAAGACTGCATTAGCAAAATCAGAAAGACAATGAAACTACATACTGCATCCAATCTTTTAGAGAAGCATGTTCAGGAAGGCTGATTAAAAAGGTGATTATACAACAGCTGTCTATACTGTCTATCAGTGGCGGACCGTGCATTTCACACCTAGGCCTTCAGTAATGCTACGTCTGAATCAATCTATCCTCAGTAGATTGCAGTATTATTTAGGAAAATAGCAACATTTTACTCACCAAAAAATTTGATTATTTGTAAACAAAATCCATCATCCTCTCTTTCCGCAAAAACATTGCAATTACTCTGTTGTACAGACTATCAGTGTGCTTCAGTTCCATCAAGAAGTCCTTTTCTATTGTCATCGAAGCTAATGTTAACCAATCTAGACTATCCAGTCAACGAGTCTGAATATGGTGATGTTGACATATGCCTGCTAGAGGGCCCTGATGATACCAACTCAAAATCTGGTTGAAGCAACAGTTTCATCGACATTTATTTTGTGTGTGTGGGGGGGGGGGCTGCAGATTGTGAAGGCCTCCGGACCTCTATTTGACTTTGACCCTGCCTTGCAACAGATGGTGGCTGAAATGTGATTGGTTTAATGCTTTAATATGAAAATACATGTCTGGAAACAGAACAACCATCGGAAAAGTTATAAAAGGAAGTGGACAGACCATTTGTAATTATTTAATAAGTATTCATGGACAAAATATAATTAACATCCGTTTGTGATTCAGATATTTTTTAGGCCAGCAGAGACAGCCTTGCAGGCCCTGACGGCCCACCACTACTGTGTATACAGTATTGTATATATTGTCTATACAATATCATAAGATAATTTGTACAGGCAAGGCAAATGTATTGATATAGCAATTTCATACACCAGTCATTCAAAGTGCTTTACAGATTAAAAAAAAGAAAAGATACATTAGCAAAATTAAGAGAAACACATTGAAAAACATTGATTTAAATTTTAATCAACATAAATTTTAAAAGAAAGAATACACATCTGAAAACAATACAATAAAACCTGATTTAAAAGAGAAAAGGATTTATTTTACAATAAATAAAGGATAAAAGTGCCACTAGAGAATAAAAGTGCAAAGAGAACGATGTTTTAAACTGAGCTGAAAGCTGAGACATGTTTTCACTCTGGATTTAAAAGTGTCTACAATCAAGGCTTCTTCTAATGTTCTGTGTCAACTGGTTCCATTTAAAAACAGCATAATAACTAAGAGTTGCTTCTCCATGTTTAGTACAGACCACATTGATGAACATTTGTATGTGATTGTATGTGAGTACATCTGACACTGTCATTATTATCTCTGTTAATTTGGACTGATCTGGTGTCCAGGAATGTGACTGCATTCTCTACTTCTGGTCTGTGGAAGGTCTCTTCTAGATCAACTATAGATTTGGCCTTTCCAGAGGAGTCAGAGAAGTCTGAACCACTGAATAAAAAAACCTCTCAACACATCTCCTCGGCAAACCGGCTGAAGCTGAGTGAAACAGACTCCATGTTGTGGTGTAGCATTTTGAGTGATGTCTTGCTTTGCTTGGCTCTTTTCTCTCCTCAGAATACAGTCTCCTTATCTGCTTAATAACAAACTGCTAAATTCTGAACTAATTGAAATGTGTTTAATCTAAATGCATAAACTCTTTAAAAGAGTTTCTCCGAGTAAGAGCACTGATCTACAACCTGTTCTAGCTAGTAAAGTGTTTGTAATAAAGACAGCAATCTGTTCCTAGGTCAGCAGTCCTACTCTATGAATCTTCATGAATATGCTTGAGTGGTTGAATGAATTACATTTGTTTCCTAAAGAAAATGAATCACATAAAAATTCATAGTATACAGTTGTTTACTACAGACAACACTTTTGATCCATTTCCATGGGAAAATTCAGTGAGACTCAGGGAAAATGCAGACAAATTTACAATACACAGCCAATAGGCAGACACGAGATTCTCAAATAATTAGATTTTCTTTTTATTCTAATGGAGGAGTGTTGAGTAAACTCTTCAAGTTGTGAAAAGGTTCTGCACAGGTAAATATTTTATTTTAAAAGGTACAAAGAATATAAATGTCCTCCTAAATGTCCTCCATGAGGTCCCATTATGTACCTTAAAGGTTCAGTACATTCATTATTTGTATTTTTTCATGACTTGAGTTGAGCAAATATAACTTATCAATGAATTGTAGCAGAATCTGGTAGAATTATGTTCCTAACTAAAGTTACTGAAGACATAGGCTTGATGGTACCACCCCAGTGACAGGAAACGTACTGAACAAGTGAATTATTAATGTACTAACTCAAAAATTCAGCTTTACTTATGTACAATACTCAGGACATAAGTGGGAGAAAACAGAGAGTGAGTTAGTCTTGCTCAAAGAAGAGGTCAAATTAGAATGTCCAATAACAAAAGCTAGTAGATTAGATAAAATTCAACGTTATTGTCATTACACATGTACTAGTACAGGGTAACGAAATGTAGTTTAACATCTAATCAGAAGTGCAATGAGCCGTCCGTGCAGGATGTACATAGACACAGTATATACAGAATATAGGCAGAGGCATGGACAAATATATATGTAAATATATTCTAGCAGCATTTTATACATAATATACATGTTGATATACATGTTGCCATTTACAGGTAGTAAGTGGCAAACATAAGGTACCACAAAGGCTAAAGGCTGGATAAAAAAGTACTGGAACGAGGAATGAATCACTTAACAGTGAAACAGAAGTCTGGATGACATGCTGCTGGGTCTTTCTGTGGGCTGACCCCTCTGCCGGGAAGTGAACACCATGAAAGGATAACAGTTCGTTTGTATCCAGAAACCGCTCAAAGAGCCAGGAGACGGCAACAATTAAACAATTACCTCGAGACCCACTTTACTCTAAACCTTCCCCAAAAGATCTTAAACAAAAGCCACGAATTGTGGTACTTCCGCCAAGGGAAATCTTATTACCAAGGCCTGCCAAGTTCTGGATTTGACATTACTTACGTGCAAACCTCATAAAGTAGTAAAAGACTATATTGAACATTTTAAAGGGATTTTTACACAGGATTAGACACATATATTTGTCACAAAGTATGTTTGTTGAGATAACATGTGATGCAAATCTTTAGACACAGAGGACTTTATAGAAAAACAAGGAAACAATAAAAAAAATGCAATAAAATTTTAGCTTTACATGGTGGTAACAGTCATATCTTTAAAGTTCATTAATTTAATTACCTACTCATGCCTTACTCACACACTCAGAAACAATACAATACTCAGAATAAATTTCTTCAATTGGATACGACCCATATTTATTATCACCTGAGCTTTTTTGACTGCTGGCTTTGTCAGATTCACTGCCAAAATTGTCGTTTCATGATATTTACCTATACTTCGTCGCTCTGGATAAGAGCATCTGCCAAATGCTGTAAATGTAAATGTACTTAATTCATAACTCGTAGCCTTATTCAGGACAAAGTTTGAAAACCTACAAAAACACAGATGCATACAAATACTTCACAGCAGGCTGGGAAACGGAACCTAAAATATGGCATCTGGAAATAAAGAAAATATTCCTTGTCAAAGCTGAGCTACGTGATTAAACACCACACTATCACGTTATCATAGCATTTATTTTGAGCTTTAGACTTCTAAAGAAAAGTTGTTTGTAAATTTACAACCCGAAAACTAATTTAGCACAAATCTAATAATACCACAGTCTGCTGAAATGTCTTAAACAGTTTGAATAGCAAAAGCTAGTAAATTCACACAGCAAACAAGCTAGCTACCCAACTAGCTAACCTAATTAGCTTAGTTAACGCTAATATTGTTTAACCAAAAGATACTCACAGGAGATAAAATGTGTACTGAAAAGTCCACGGCTTTCAGTTGGTGTCCAGTTTGCCAGATCTTGGCCAGCCATTTTTCCTTCTAGTCTGTGTCTTTCACAGAAATGATCATCTTTATCCCCGTTCTTGTTGTCACACCCCACGGCAGAGAATATTCAAGGCATGAATCAGACACTAGGTATCCACTATGTCGGCAGCTTCATTTGTGACGTCAGCTGCAGCCCATGAATAGTACAGGTACAATTTTGTCAATTAAATGTGCTATTAAAGGTTCAATAAGATGAGATGAGCATATTTGTATCATTACTCAGGGTTTTAATATAGTAAAATAAATGGAAAAGTCAGGTGAGTAGAGTCAATGGAATTTAAAATTACTCAAGCAACTGTGTTCTTGTGACCTCAGTGGCAAGAAAGATACGACACTTTCTTCTTAGAATATAAGAAATATAAGCTCAAAATACATGTAGTGAAAAAATGAAGCTCTTAAAAATGACCATATATTTAAAGTTAAAGTTGAACAGTTTTATTAAAGCATCGTGCACATATTATTTCATTTCCATCTCTGGAACTCAGACAGGAAGACCTTGATCAGTGCTTTCTTTTGCTTGTAACAGTGTTTGCCAGTTCAGACATTTTTGGTGTCATGGAGCTAAAACATTTGTTTTTCATGCTTGCCAAGAAAGATTTCAGAAAAGTACTCTTAAACACAAGCATTCATAAAACAGTCTTTTTAGTTTTGAGGTGTACTGTTACTGTTTAGAGATGCCAAATTTGTTGGACACATCCATGTAAGTAATATGGATTTGGAAACCATACTCTAAGATAACATGCTTTCTGAAAAAGATGTGTTTCATTTGAATTTTACACAAATAGGAGGAAAGTTTGATCCACTGTGCTGACTGGAAGTGAACAGTTTCCCCCCTATCTCAGATATAAGTAACTAATGTGGCTGCTAATGTGGATAAAATTCTGTATCTGGTCCACACAAAAACTCTTTATTTTACATCACTGTAATACAGGATCAAGTGAAGAATTTTTCACTAATAAAGTAAATAAATAAAATAAAGCCTATGTGAAATGGATTAAAAATGACAGACAGTATGAGTTGACATTTTTAACACTGATGTTCTGGATATTCACCTCCAAAGAAGGAAGGATTTTTCAGTGGTGCATCATCACTTTCACTTCAGTTTGCTCTTAATTCACCTTTATGAAATGTAAAGAGGAAGTGCACTGAATATACTCAGCCAGTTCCAAATTAATAAACCATTGCTGTCCTATGAAAACAATGTATCTCCAAAATGGCACAAGAGAGATAAAAAAACTCAATGTAATGTAAGATATTCTAAAAAGATTTTAATCCAAGGAGCATTTAAATTAGTCCCTTCATCATGAAATGTTTACACATCTGCAGAGTTGAAAAAAAGAGTTTTGGAAAAACTGGGGGCAGCCGTTGCCTTGTGGTTAGAGATCTGGTCTTGTGACTGGATGGTCGCTGGTTTGATCTCTGGGCAATTCATAACTGAAGTCCCCTTGAGCAAGGCACCTAACCCCCAGCTGCTCCCCAGGCACTGTGGCACTGTGGATAAAGCTGCCCACTGTGTCGGACACATGTTCAAAGCCTAGTGTGTGTGTTTTCCTGCCTGGATGGGTTAAATGCCAAGATCAAATTCCGTTGTGTGCAAATCACGAAGGGACACGTGGTGCCCCTTGAAGATTCGTGGTGACCCCGTAAAATTGTGGTACACCACATGCACAGTGGGTGGTCTGCATGTGCAGAACGCTGCCACTGTTTTGTACTGATAAGTAAGTAAAAAATAAGACATTACAGTGACTGTATAATGTATTCATTTTAGTGGGAGTCTGTCACTGCTGTTTGAAACTCTCCCATTACTGTTATAAGTTGCAAACATTTCTGATTAAACTCTTAAGTCTTTGCTGACTATACCTCTAAGCATGAAGTTGGTCTAAGACCAACATAAGCTTGCCTAACTTAGACTAACTGCTTTTAATCCAGGTTAGAATTTGCTTTGTAAGCCAAAATCTCTTTTGCGTAAAAAAGAATTGAAAAAAAAAAATGACAGCGCTGACAAAACCCGTTGCTATCTGCACATTTTTGGGGCTATATCCATGCAGACAAACCACTGGGAATGTTATCCCACTATGTGAGCTCTGGCTGTGGTTAGGGCTTCGTTTGGGAATGGAGCTGAATATCCTTGAATTCTTGAAATAATTGTGACTCCACTATTCTTATTCTCATTTTCTTTTTTTTGCTCTCAGTTGGCCAAAGCTATTCACAGCTATTTCATTGTTATACATGAGCAACAGATCAAACCAACTGTCACATGCTGACAGCCTCTGAAAATTGTTCCGAGTTATTTGCTTTCTCCAAGACATTTCTCTGTTCTACGTATTCTCATTTCACTCTTCTGCCTTTCGTCTCAGATGCGTTTCCTCATAATCCAAGACTGGATATCCCTCAATCCTGGTCCCTCAACCAGGGGCGGAGTATCCCACCCCGTCATTCTCAATTCAACCTGCATGTTACAGCTTAAAATAAACCAACTCTGAGTAAATAAATGTGGTTTTTTGGAACATTCCATTTGACCATAATGGTATTGGACTATTTTGGAAGAGATCACAAATGCAAACAATAAAATAAGGCACCCTGAAAATCTCCAGCTATTTCTAAAGTTTTCCGTGCATTAGCGAAACTGACACTTGCTAGTGGGGCAGATCTGAAATCGATCGGGCAAGTAACTGCCATCGTAATGAAGGAATAAATGAAATCAAGCACAGCAGACTCCAGTTGAATTAGCCGTGTTGTGATGAGAAGGTCTGGCAATACTTCTTCCAGCTTGGAGAAGACCACTTGGGCAGATACCACAGACTCGTCACCATCCCCTGCTCAGGTTTGCTAGATGGTTGGACTAATAAGCACTATGTTTCTGCCAGTACATGAGGCATTAGACCTCCACTGAAGCTCTGGCTACAACATCACTGTAGAAATTTAACGCTTTAATATCATGTGTTATGATCACTAAGAAACATATCTTTTTACGGTGTGTGGCAAAACATTGAGAGCACTTTCCCAGTGTCTGGCTTGAAGAGTTCCAAAACGTTACACAAATTCTCAATGTGCCTTGTCTCCAGGCGTTCTCCCCGAGTCTTTCTTCTGGTCTCTTTCTTTCTCCCTCCAACTGTGATAATGAATTTTCCACCCCGCTTTTTACAGTGTTTTTTAAGAAGATATAGGATGGAAAATGAAGACAGTGACGATGATGATGATGTTAGGTTGGACCTATTTCACTGCATTCCTCTCTCCTGTGGCCTGTTTGGTTGGTTTGGTACACGCGGAGAGAGTACTTATACTGAGACAAACGTCTCCTTAATACTGAACACATGGCCAGAAGCACTGCTTGTCTGCAGAAGACATTGCCTTGGAAATCTCCCCGCTCAATTTCCTTTGTTGGCTCCTGAATCTGATACACATAAAACAATAATGAAACAATACTTATGCTGCTATAAATACGTCTAGCACTTGTACTGCCTCACTGAGAATACTGATACAACTGATATGTCACGATTATTCACATTCATATATTTATATTCCATAAGGATTCATGAAATTAGAGTCCGCACTCCAATGATGCCAAATGGCCTTCATTCCTAAATCTGCACATGAAACAACGGAGTTTACGGCTCATCGTTATGATGCTCCTTACTCTGGAAAAGAACTGCGTGCCATACACAAACATTTACATTTAGCAAATTGCTTTTTGGCATGGCCTACTTTGCAGAGGTTGTCTTTAAACCCTATTGTTGTGTAAGAGTGGACTGTAGAGACCTTAGCAAAGTCATCCATCATTGCTACAAGAGCAATGGAAACACCCATTTCCTCTCAAAAGCATAATTGCAATTGCTGTAATTATACAATTACTGCCCAGAGCTCATCTTCTCTTGATAGATAACTGATTCCACAATCATTGATACAACACTTAAGACCAAGAAATGCTACTTGAAATCTTTGGCAACCTTATTAGATTTTTTTTCTTCACTTTTGGGCTCAGTACAGTACTTTGGGGTGTTAATTGGAGTGTACACAGTAAATCTGCCAGTGTTAAATCAACACTATTAGAGTTAAATTAACACTGAGAGTGTTACATTTTGACACTCTCAGTGTTAATTTAACTCTAATAGTGTTGATTTAACACTGGCAGATTTACTGTGTACTTTGGGGTGTTCTTTGTATAGATGCAATAAAAGATCCACTTGTAGTTCCCTAAAAAAATCTTCAAGGGACAGTTCCTAAATTAGTTAAAATTAGAAAAATTTAAACCTCCACATGAGGTTTATTATTATTATTATTCCCCACAGAGATCCTAATTATTTTCTAGAGTTTAGACTGAATCTAACAAAATAACCCTGGCAGTTTCACAAATTCCTGAATTCCTTAATTCCTTGTCCTTAATCTATTATTGCGCTAAGTGTGTGGTAAGGCCCAGACGTTGACCTCTGGGTGCCTGCTAGAAGTGTTGCAGAGCCCGGCACAGACACTGTGGATCCTGGAGCCCCTTACTGGGAGCCTTTCTCCTGAACTCTCCATATTTTTAGACAGATCTGCACTCCCGGCGTCTTGCCGGTGGAAACTACTGACATAGAAAAACAAATCAGCAGTCAAAAGCATCAAGCCAAGAGGAAGAGGCGGCCCAATAAAAGCAGAGAAAGAAGGAGAGGTAGAGAGAAAGAAAGAGGAGGAGGAGGAGAGAGAAAGATAGCTCCTTCTGTTTAAACAGAGGAATGCATAAAATCTGTGCCTGCAGCAGGGCGGCTGCCGGCTAAATGAGGGCAACTGGAGATCAGAGTCCAGGTTGGAGTGACAGGAGATGGTTTGACAAGGAGCACGTGTGTACCTCTCAACCCACAAAAGGACACTCCACCCTGGGGAAGAGGGTCAGGCATGCAGGAATTCATCATAAGCCCTCAAGAATACATCACCTGATTCATCTTATTAAAAATAAGATACTGTATAAATACAAAAATAAATTCCCCAAAAGTTTCTTTTTGAGCTATGCCATTAAAGAACCACTTTGGGTTTCTTAAAGAAATGTTCTCTGTTCTTTAAATCATTCAGTCAATTCAGCTGATCGGTTCCTTAGGAAATCAAAAAGTTCTATGTTATTGCTCAAAAGACACCTTCCTAGTACATTTATTTTTAAGACATTACTGATTAATTAATGATGGTTCATTCCAAGATTAAACTTCAGGTGTTACATAATACATTCTCAGATAAAAGTTACTGAACCCGAGTGTATATAAGAGTGGTATCCTACAAGCTGCTACTTCAGTACCCTTACTTAGGGAATACAGAACAATGGTACCAGATTTTGTTGCTGTTCATTGTTATAAAGCTGTCTCATTTGTGTCCATTTCGTAGTACAAGACTGTATTCAGGTGGGCATAACTCTGTCTGGGGGGCAGCCATGATCTAGTAGTCTGGTCTTGTGACCTGTAGGTAACCGGTTCAATTCCCGGGCAGGTCATGACTGAAGTGCCCATGAGCAAGGCACCTAACCCCCAAACTGTAAGTCGCTCTGCTAAATGCCTCAAATGTAAATGTAAAACAATACACTGGTATGCATTGTTGATTTGTTGTAAGATGGAAAATGGTCACTGGTAAATTTCATGAATTACCTGTTGTTCATGTCCATCATCTGTCAACACATTAAAATCAATGGCAAGATTTTATGGATACAAATATGTCTGTGCAAGTCCTGCTACCTATGACCAATATTCCTTCATTGTTAACATTATTAATAATGCTGTGGGTGCATCTTGGGCTTTTGTGTGTAGTTCTCTTGATTTTAACCGACTCCAGATGTTTTATTTGTTATAAAGTTATAAATCCATACACATATGGCAATTGAATGAGGTACCCAATTGGACTTTACCCCACCTTTAATTGAACAATTACATTGTTTCTACCTGGGGGATAACCGTGTAGCTATGCAGTACCTTTTAGTTTTGTACACTAAGAGTATTGCAATGTGAAGATCAATAAATAGTTGATGTCTTCAGTTGAGAATCCCCCTACAAGAAAAGACCTATGGTAAAACCATGGTAGAACTATGTTTTTTGGACACTACCATGATGGTAGTACCACATTACTACAATGGTAATACTACAGTAATGATGTTTACAATAGTAGTAAAAGTAATTTACTGTGATAAAACCAGCTGTATCACTGTAGTATCACCTCACCATTGTAAAACCATGGCACTACCATCATGGTACTGTCCAAAAACTGAGACTCTACAGTGATTGTTTTAATATGGCAATGCCATCATATAACCAAGAAATTTCCACCTTATATCTCTGTATGGCTACTTCACGGTTAAAATTAAGTATTGAAATTCTAATGAGTTTTTCAAACATAAGCTTTGTATAACTAATCCACCAGCTCCAAGTCTACTATGTTTATGTGCCCTTTGTAGAAGTGAAGAAAAAGCCAACAACTGCTGTGAGAAGAATAAGGTACGTTTTTGGTGATACTGGATCTCACCTACCATTAGGAAAGGACACTTCTGGTTTCCCGACACACATTCCTCAGGCTTTGCCTGCATCAGAATCATTAGGTGGCCAGATTATAGTGGTATTGAGGGGAAGAAAAGGAGAAGATTAATGATTTGTTCTCCACCACAAAAGCCTGTGAAAACCCACAGTAATTGGCTCGTGCACAATTTTAGTGATTGCAAATCTAAAGCCTTGGAAAAAAGCGGCATTTGTAGGACACACATGCCACATGCACACATATGCTCACCACAGTCTGGAGGGAGCGTACAAAAACATAACCTCTACCAGCCCTACGGTCTTAATGTCATTATAAATTCTTTCCTAAAGCTGTGGTGATTAAAATGATTATTTTAGATGTTTATTTTAAACTTCGTCCTCTGCTTTCATGCCTATCCAGGCCTTCTTTTTCTCCACTGAATGAAACCATAGGGGAGGCTGGAGTTAGTGGATCCAAAGAGTTTCCACTGTGTGGACAGTAGAGTTAAGAAGGGGCCAGAGGGTAACTATAGGGTAATGGACTACACAGGCAATGGGGTTAAGACTGTGAAAAAGAAGTGCAGATTACTCCACGTCTGCTCTATAGACCAAGCACTTGGAAGAATTGTTGGTGGAGGACTCCAACTAAAGACCAAATCCTAGCTATTTTATCATACTCGCTGGGATGCTGGGATCATTATGGCTAACAATAGTAACAGTGGTAGGAATGCCAAAATCGCAGCACTTACAAAGCTAGTCTGTCTTTTGGAGGCGATGACAGCAGTTATTTATTCATGATGGAGGTGAAGGTTGTCTTGGGCTTCAAAATGTCTAATCTGGATCTGAGAAATGTTGTCTTATGCAAGAATGATTCAGCATTCTAAGACCATCAGCATTGTGGTTGTAGCTATTGACAAAAGCTACCAAGCTGCTGAAAAGGTCTGTTCACAAAAAGAATGTGTTCCTGTTCAGGGGAAGCCTAAAATAAATCCTAAAATAAATGTTTCAGACTCTATGCCTCTATTTATCAATGATGCATATTATGTGAGTTTGAATGGCTGAATGGGCTCTAGGTAGACGCAAAGAGTCATGGGTGGCCTGACGCTGAAACAGTCTATAAAATTCACACCACTTTCTTGCCATTTGTTGGAACTCTATGATGCACATATCAGATTTAAAGGACACGGTAAATGGTTAACATCTCATGTTTAAACATTTCTACTGCACTTGGGTAGATTCCTTCTTCAAGAAGTGTGAACTCTTGTGGAACCCGTGAGGAGACCTCTGAGAATACTGGATTTGGACCTGAAACAGAAGGCCACCTCAACTTTGCTGATATATTACTACAATCCTTGCAGCTGTCCAAGCCTCCTTTCTTGAATCAAGACCACACAAGGTGCACCACACTCCACCTAGGCCTTTAATTTCTCAGTTTCTGGAAGGCGTTGGCAAAGCACCAGCCTTGGATCTCAGCTATCTCCACACTTTTGACATTTTCAATAAAATAGCTGCAAATCGGTGTACCTGAGCGAACACGGCTGTAAATTAAGATACCACATACAGTAAAACTCAGTTAACCTGACAAGGCTTACGTCCACTTTTTTTTCAGTGTTATCCTCAAGCCTACATTTCACTGCCTCCTGCTCCACATCCCTTGCAAAAACATATGTCATAATCTGCAAATTTGCAGAGGCTCCCCTAGAAGGAAGTCTTTTATTAGGCATTTTGTTTTCCTTTGCTGCAGGCGGCAGACAAAATAAACTCGACCTGAGATTTATTTCATGTTCCTCTCGGCGGCGTGGCATCCAAGAATCACACGCCGCTCTGGGTTCACCAGGAGAAAAGAATCTTAATCATAACAATAGACTCAGCAATGGCAGGAGACACCACTGCGCTAGATGCTACAAGCTAAAGTGCAGGGGAGGGGGCGGGGGAGGGGTTAAAATATGAAAAGCATAATGTGTTTCATTGTGCCACTGAGAGAATGAGAGGAGAAACTGTTGATTTAGTCTTTGTTTCAGTATTTTCATTCATTCCCCCCACAAGACTCTTGAGGACTCCAAAGTAAACAGGAGTCTCGCGGTGAATGACCCTTGCTCCACATCTCCAGGCCAAATTCAGAGCAAAGAAAGGAGCAAATGTGTGAGCAGGTACCTCGAACAGGAAATTGCCCTGTTTTAGTGCATGGAGTGCAAAATGTGAGTTAGCAAAAGAAGGGATAATTTTGGATGGGTCTGCAGCGGGGAAAGGATGCGTGGTTTTGGTCACACGACACCATGCCTTGGGTCAGGTAATCCTATCATTATGGAAAGCTGCTGTCAGAAGAAATCATCTCACTTTGGTGCAAGTTAATAAGTCGTGAGTGCGCTCACTATCTTTTGCACTTAACAGCTGCAGAAATCTAAATATAAACAGTTTACAAATAATAAGTGCTGTAATGGTTTTCATACAAATCTCAGGGGCTTTTTTCATTATGCCCCACTCTAGACACAAAACACACAGTACATCATGTTATTCCATACCAGGGCAATAAAGTTTAGCACTTTTCAAGAGACGTCATCTTCTTATAAAATGAAAATGTCTCACGTGTCTGAACAATGAAAATCAGTTTAGCCTTAATCTATTCACTTATAACAAATGGAAGCTTAGAAAGTTCTGCAATAAAGACTTAATGATTTGGCACTTAGAGATAGGGTGAAGAGTTCAGACATCCGTGAAAGACTCGGAGTAGAGCCGCTGCTCCTCCACGTCCAGAGAAGTCAGTTGAGGTGGTTCAGTCACCTGGTTAAAATGCCTCCTGGACGCCTCCTGGGTGAGGTGTTCCAGACATGTCCAGTTGGGAGGAGACCCCGGGAAAGACCCAGCTTATATCCCTCAGCTGACCTGGGAACACTTCAGAATTCTCCCATATGAGCTAGAAGAGGTGGCTGGAGAGATGGACGTCTGATCTACTTTGACACAGATAAGCAGAAGATGATGGATGGTTGGATGGATGCCTCAGCCAATAACACCACATCACTCATTCATCTGGTGTCCTTGCCAATCACAAGCTACTACCTGACTTTAAAAGGAAGCATCTTCTTCCTTCCCACCACTACCAGGTTGCCCAGGAGGTAGACTCTGCCCCTGCCATCATCTTATCCTGAAGGATCTGCTACAGTCTCAGTGCTGTAAGACCTTGGCCTTGGACTGTGTCTACGCCAAAGCCTCTAATTCTTAATTTAATCTCTAACTATTAATGATAACTTTCTACATTGGTGTTGGCCAGAGGAGGAAGAGTTCCTCTTACTGAGTCTTCGTTCCTCCTACTCCTAGGGAGATTTTCCTTGCCGTGGTTGCCTTAGGCTTGCTTAGTTGGGCTAGCACCCAGATATATCTTTTCATATAAAGCTGTTTACTATGATTCATTGTTCAGTTACACTGGAGTATATATTTTAATGTGGATTAAAACATAACTAGTCTTTCGCTCCTGTTCCTGAGTCTTTATTGCAGAACTGAACTTTACTCTCTTTGTACATGGATATAACTTTAACCATTTTCTATGAATACCAAACATAACTCATGACATATTGTATTGGGTAAAGTTTTAGTCACGTGAGAAAATGAGATCTCACATTAGAATACAACATAAGAGCAATGTAAAATACAATTAGCAGTGATTTTCTGTATGTGAATGTTTGCTTTAATTCTTTCTAAATCTCACTTCATATACGTTTGGTATTATTTGGAGTTTTCATTCAGTACCTGCTTTGGTGAATCAAAGCTTTATTATATTAAATATCATGTGTACTGCTGATGAATTGAACAAATCTGTGAGACACCTGGAAGCATCAAGAAGATCCAAAATGTATTCTTCAAACTAGCTCACAGTATATCTGCTGTTTTCACAACAGGAACTTTGGATCACCTTTACTGTACTTTAGTTTATTTGAACTCTAATGAGATGATGTTTTAGAAGCAGAAAATGCTTTGAAATAAAGCGATTAGGTTTCTAATACTTTTACATATACAGTGGTAACCCTACTTACGAGTTTAATCCGTGCAGGAGTCGAGCTCGTTAGCTGGTTTGCTCGTTAGCTGGTTTGCTCGTTAGCTGGATGCATTTTCCCCATAAGAATACATGTAAAACTGATTAATCCGTGTCAGCTGGCCAATATACAGTATACTTTAATATGCTAAATAATGTGTATATATGGTTTTTTTTAAAACATAAACGAGACGACGACGATGCTTGTGTAGGCTGGCGGCTAATGAGAGGGAGACCGATGGCGCTCGTGTAGGCTGGCGGCTAAGGAGGACAGGAGGACGGGCGTACGTGTATGGCATGGTTACACTTATCATATGAAAAGTAAAAGTAAAATTTATCTAACTTTCTTGTTCACTACCTTTTGCTGTCTTAGCGTCGCTTTCACTAGCACTTTCACTTTCACTGGACAGCAGTCAAAGGTAATGACTGACCTCTTCTTCTACGCTAGCATCTAGGAGATGCTATGACCGCAGCACCCCTAGCGGTTGGCATACTTGAACTAATTTACGCTACTCTTTACTTGGAATTTTATTCGTTACCTGTAACAAAAATATTCAGAGATCTCGACTCGTTACCTGGAATATTCGTTAGTAGGGATGCTCGTAAGTAGGGTTACCACTGTATGTTTTGCATTTTAACAATTTGAGAGATCAAGCAGAAGTGCTTGTATTATCAAAGCTTTCCAACTGTTTCACCTGTAAGAGTGCACTGTAAATTGGTAGTGGCGATACTATTTCCAGGGTATGGAATAAATTTTCCCAGCAAGACTTAGTGTAAGGAATTTCAACATGATCTGTATAGTGAACTGTCATTTCATAGTTTATTTTATTAAGAAAGAACAAGACATTTTTGACATCTGTTCTTATTATTGTACAAGTTATCCAACAAAAGTTAAGCTCGTCCATGTGCAGTTGCATGCTGTGATATTGAGATATCAAATGATAATAAGTGAAACAGATGACTCTGTTCCACTCTCTGTTTTGTTTAGTTTGACTGTTACCTTTATCATCTGATTACTCCCACTGTTCTTTGTTTTCACTCTGTGCCTTGATTTCAATGTCTCCATACCATTAAAAAGTCCAAATTCCTTCCAAGTGACAAGAATCCGTCTTGGACATTTTATAGTGGATTTGGCTATTGTAGCTTTGGTGATAAAAAATGTCTTTCCAAGTAGTTGGAAGCCCATTAAAGAACCTCAGAATGAATTTTCAAGGCAAAAGCATAGTGTTGCATAATGTGGTGAGGTTTCATTTCAAAACCACCTTTTCCCCTCTGTGAACCACTGTCTTATTGATTGAGTTTACTAGAAAACCATATTGTGCTAGTTATCAATCACACATATTTACAAATAACCAAACCTTCTGGGAGTCATCAATTCTTCATACAATATAGAGTTAGTGCTACAGCGTCATCTCTTCCCATTGTTCTAGGAATTGCCTTGTTTGTATTTAAGTATATAATTAGTTGTCAAGCTCAAATGACTGTAAATGGTAAATGAGTGAACTGGGGAAAACACTGGTTTAACTAGACCTTTTATTATATTTTTGATTACTTTTCAGAATGTCAGAATAGTCTAGATTTAACTTACAAATTATCCCCAAAAAGTGTCAAACAGATTATACTGTATCTGCAGTGTGAAGGGTGAATGGAGTGGAGCTTCATATTTCAGCCCTTTGATGCTGAAACATGAATCTTTGATCATTGATCTTTGATGTTTCTCCATATTACATATACATACATATACATGTTAATTCAAAAACAGTTTAGCATTTACAGTATTGTGCACATGTCTTGGGCAAATAAGCACATTATTTATACCATTTATTTTGGAAATAAATACACAGTATTTTGAAAACATTAGATGTCATAGAATAAATGCAAATACAGTGGTAACCCTACTTACAAGCATCCCCAATAAGGAGTATTCCAGGTAACGAGTCGAGATCTCGGAATATTTTTGTTCCAGGTAACGAATAAAATTCCAAGTACCGAGTAGCCTAAATTAGTTCAAGTATGCCAGCCGCTAGGGGCGCTGTGGTCGTAGCATCTCCATTACTGACTGGAGAAGAAGATGCGATCGTAGATCCCCTACGATGCTGGTGTCGCGGGGATCGCCGACCGTATGAACTTGATTAAATCCGATGAGCCATGAACCTTAA
>BRDA01052987.1:15800-27112 GCA_036984385.1 Crenuchus spilurus | reverse complement strand
AATTCCAAGTACCGAGTAGCCTAAATTAGTTCAAGTATGCCAGCCGCTAGGGGCGCTGTGGTCGTAGCATCTCCTAGATGCTAGTGTAGAAGAAGAGGTCAGTCATTACCTTTGACCGCTGTTCAGTGAAAGTGAAAGTGCTAGTGAAAGTGACGCTAAGGTAGCAAAAGGTAGTGAACAAGAAAGTTAGATAAATGTTACTTTTACTTTTCATATGATAAGTGTAACCATGCCATACACGTACGCCCGTCCTCCTGTCCTCCTTAGCCGCCAGCCTACATGAGCGTCGTCGTCTTGTTTATGTTTTAAAAAACCCATATAAACACATTATTTAGCATATTAAAGTATACTGTATATTGGCCGGCTAACACAGATTAATCAGTTTTACATGTATTCTTATGGGGAAAATGCATCCAGCTAACGAGCAAACCAGCTAACGAGCTCGGCTCCTGCACGGATTAAACTCGTAAGTAGGGTCACCACTGTAGATGAAAATATACATCACCATGTGTATTTCATAAGTTAATCAGCATCACACTTCATTTAACATAATGACATATTATTAACTAAATCATGCATTAAATGATAAGTCCAAATCATACTGAACAAATATAAAGAGAAGTTAAAAGGGTTAAAATAATGCATTCACACACAGACCATCACTCTTGTGACATTATTCACTAATATTACTGTATTCATGGTATTTGTATTTATTCCAATATTAGTGTTTGTCACAGGAAAAGCCAATTTATACAGTATATAAAGGTGGGACTGCATGAGTGAGGAACAACCTTTATAAAGTTTCCTAAAGCTTACTAAATCTTCTTCCTAAATGCATCTCAGTCTTGCCTGAATGCATACCTTTGGCCACATGAACGTTTTCCTTTCTTCTATATCAATAACACGATAAAACAAAACTACAGAGACCTAACCAAACCTGTTCTTGCTGGCTTTGTATTTTGTGCTGTGGTATTAATCAGGACTGGTAAAGAAGTCCCCTGTTTGTACATGTTGAATGGGTTTGCGCCTTGGAACATCTGTGTGAGAGGGTGTGCTGGTGGGATAGTGGTTATCTCTAATTGTAACCAGGTGATATGTGACATGCTTTTTTTTAACGTGTTAATCCTATCTCCTCAGGCACCTTCAAGGCCTTTAAAGAGATGCTGTCCCAGTCGTGTTAGGTCAGTGTGAGTGTGTTAATGAAACCATTACTGCATCAACTGTGCGGAGTGTGAACTCCAGGACTCTTCTCAGCCCCCCACCCCTTCTGTTTGTTTGGTCTTCACTTTAAGAGAGGGCACTGGGAGGTTTGCGAGAAACATCACAGTATATTAGCGTAGAAAAATGAACCCCATGGCAGGAAAAACAGATTTTAATGAACAGAGTAAAAGAAGGGGTGTGGAGTCAAACAGAGGACAGTGAAAAGGCACATTGGAGGTTGAAGGTTTAGAAAGCTAAAATTATGCTAACTTTTTGCTGAAGTTGTCCTAAAAATCTAGTAGGTGAAAGGGTTCTTTGCACTGATGCCATGGTAGAACCATTTCAAAGGGATGTCTTTTTAAAAGAGCCATTTTCAGGAATTTGATTAGTGTGAATACAAAGCTTTGATCAAAAAACATCACGCTTGCATAGCAGCCTCCTAGAACTGTACATCCAAGCCAAGAACCATTAAGGAACCTTTATATTGAAGAGTGTAGACTGCAGTGACAGTAAGATTAATCACCAGTATCACAGTGTGACTAAACATCCCGATGAAGGTCTTGAATGTAAAACACATGATGTGCCAAAGAAGCAATAAAAATGATCTCTAAACCCAATTCTTTGTAAGCTCATCTGAAAATATTTGCTCTCAAATGATGCTGCGAGAACAAAACAAGCATTTATAGCAGCAGAGGTGCTGAGCAAATGTTATTGGCTGAAACGTGTTTGTGCGGCTGTTTGTATGTCTGAACTGTTCACACGGCTTACGGGAAAAAGGACGCTAGCTATTAGTTTTGTTTGCAAGAATGTTTGGAATGGCAGCTGGGTTAGCTTACAGCCACACTATGAAGGTTGTTGTGAGAAAAAAAAAATGTAGAGAGCGCAGTAATTATTGTTTTCAGCACACTCAATTAGGAAGCATTAAGGATGAAAGAGAGCAGGAATGTCAGTGATGAAAACATGGCGGTAATAATAAATATTTCACACAAGCTTATTTTCTTAGATGACCCTCAGTGGCACCTTCAATTACACTTCATTACACTGGATTTATTTTATTACTGCGAAATGAAAAATCGTGATCTCGCACTTATTCACTCTCGCTCGACTTCTCCCCACTCTTCTGCAATAAATCACATTCTTTTCCACCTCATTCCACCCTGTACTATCTTTTAACAAGCCACCAGGCCCCCATTTACTGTCGTTCTTCATCTGTTTCTTTTAGTCTCTCTTTCTAGTTACATCTCTTTCTGTCTTTTTCATCTTCTCATAGCCAGGCCAGACACACAGTCTTGCTTTTCTTGGGCATTCCTCCACAGCAATTGACTGATAGATGCATCTGTCATTCTTGAGGCTCTTTTGGCAATACTCTCACCATTCTATCCTCTCGAACTCAATGAAGCGCAAGTGTGTGATGAGTTCAGTTTTAAACATACCTCCCTGATCATCCTACTGTTGGAGATGAGAATACCAGCATCCAAAGCCCATAAATCTACTGACAGCATCTTCTCCACCACTGAGTGAGCTAGTGAGCGAGGATATGTGTGATGTGTGTGACTCTGAATGTGTGTTTGTGTGGTAAGGGGGCTCTGGTGGTGGGGCGGCCGAGTGGAGCTGGACTTCAGAGAAGGGAGGGCGGGATAGATGGGAAATGAAACTTCAGACGTGCACGGAGGGTTCCACGGGGACAACTTTGCTCTGAATAATTATCTTGTACCCGTTCCTTTTTTTTCCCTTCCCTCTTTCTCTCTTTTTTCCTCGTCCGTTCTCTCCACACCATGTTATTATGCCGTCCCCCTAGTTGTGCAGAATAGCCACTCTGTCTCTCTTGGCAGACGATGAGTCTAAGGAAACAGTCATTGACAAGTCATAAAGTTTACAAAATTCAATGTATCTGTACAGTCCAGGCCTATCCAAACAGACACACTGTACAATACTACTGCTCTGGACGGGCCACGGCCAACTTGGCACTTGAGTTCTTCTAGTCATGTGAGCTCTAGCATCCAGGCCAACTAGACCTGCAGCATATAGATCCATTCCTACTCAGTTTGTATTCTTTTATTAATCTTAAGCTCACTAGAATTCCACCCAAATGATCCCTGTCTTAACCAGTAAGCTTCACCAGTTTAAAATTACAGCTTTCTCTCTACTAGTTAAACCAAACTATGATATAATTGAGGTTACATTAGATTTACACTCTGTATTGAAGTGTTTTGGTCTGCAATTCTTACTTTTTTGCTTCACTGTCAAGAAATTAAAAGCCAGCAAAAATATAAAAGATGTTTTCTTTCCTGCCAAAGAACGAAACGCCATCAGAATTGAATATTTTTAAATAAAAATAATAATTCAGTGCCTGAAGAATAGCTGACTTTGGCCAAAAAATAGAATGATATACATTGCACTTTAAAGCTCATATACAGGTTTATATGAGTCACTGATCACCCAACAATCAAACACAACACCTTTACTGTTGCTTGGCAACTTGCCTGTGAACTCAACAAAGAGGCACAGCATGTGAGGCACATTTTGGCTTTTAACACAAGGTATTGGTAAATATTCATCAGCTAGGTCTGATGATGTATTAGACTGTAAGTCAGCAATCAATGAGATTTTGCACACAACGGAATCTGACCTCCAAATTTAACCCATTTGTGCAGTGAAACACACACACTAGTGAACACACTAGGCTGTGAGAATTTGTGCCCGAAGCAGCAAGCAGCCCTTATCCACTGACGTCCGGGGATCCTTGCTCAAGGGCACTTCAGTCTTGTCCTGTCTGGGGATCAAACCGGCAACCTTCCGGTCACAAGACCACTAGGCCATAGCTGCCCCATAAGAGCACAATGAACCAGCCAGGAATATAACCTAGATTCTTCTGATCCATAGTCAGATGCCTTATCCATTGCGCCACTGGCCCATCATTCTCTTCATTTCTCTTTGACATAGAGTCCTGATCTCAATCTGAGCATCTTTGCTGGAACAGCAAACGTAATCTGCTGTGGCTCCACCTCCCATCTTACAGGAATTTAACAAACTGCTGCTAACATCTTAATGCCAGAAACCACATGACGCCTTCAGAAGTTTTTTTAGAGTCTGTAACTTGGTGGATGAGAGCTGTTGTGGTGACATGCAAAGGGACGAATGCATAACATCCATACTGGCTCTATTTAGTAGTTTATATGGCACTAAATGCCTATAATGTGGCATTTTCTTGACTGTTATGTATGAATGTGTTCCCAGGTCACCTCATCTCTGACCAGTTAAGTTCCTGCACATGCACAATGTAGAAAAAGAAAGAAATCAGAAAACGTGCATATAGGTGCTGAGAAATCTGATCACAGAGCTAAAATTCAGGTCTCATTATTGTTCCACTTGAAATCAGCATTTTATGCAATCTTAGAAATTGGTATATGATCTTTAGACAATCATTTGAGTATTTTGATAACAGCTGAAGTCTGTATTATTGGTGTGCATATAAACACACTCAGTAGCATTAAATTCATTATAAGACTAAGTCTGTTCACTCTTCCACCATCTTGACAACATGACTGCACTGTTATTTCCAGCCATACAAAGCCAGACTTTTATCTCTTTGAAAGAGTAGAGGCCTATATAGCCAACACTGAAAAAGACATTAATGTTTAAAATGCAAATGTATAATCTGCCAAAAATAGTATTTTAGTAACTTTCCTGATCTATTGAGTTCAAATAACACAGAAAAAAAATGATTTTTTAGTTTATTCTGTCTACTATGCATGTGCATCTCTCCACTACAACAAGAACCAAGACTTCTTCTTTACTGCCATTTCCAAAATTTGCATATTTTGTACATGACAACACATTTACTAACCTGTGCATGTGTCAATGAAAGACTATGACAGGCCTGACATCACCCTAGCACACCTTGACTAATATGTCAGTTGGTTCTTTCTACTAATGGGCATAACTTCTCAATCAGTCAGTCAATCAAAATGTATTTAATTGGTGCTTTTTACAGCTGACATTGTCACAAAGCAGCTTTACATAATTAGCATCAGAAAATTTTAATTAAAACCCAAAACCCAATGTGAGTAAGCCAAAGGTGACAGTGACAAGGAAAAACTCAGTCAAGGCTGGAGGAAGAAACCTTGGAAGTAACCAAGACTCACAAAGGGGATCCATCCTCCTCTGATTAAACTACTGAAAGAGATTTACATCATCAGTTAAGTCTGACATTGTGCTGTAGTGTAAAACAATAATGCAGCCTGGAAAAAGTGTGATTGGTGCTAGCAGGAGTCCATTTCTACTTCAGTGTAATTGATGGTGGTGGGTAATGATGTACTACATTCACCATGTTGATTGTTACGAGCTGTCCCATTCATATTTCAACCAGCTCCTTACAGAGCACCTCTGGTAGCATCCAATGAAACCTTAGAAGTTCTACAATAATGTTCTATATAACAATATCTCATCTTTTACCTACAAGCACGTATGTGATATCAAATTTACAATCCACATTTGACAACATTTCTTCACTTCTTTAAAAGTGAGAGAGAACTAATATCAAACAACACCATGCTTCCTTTATTTGAGACTTTAATGAACATCATTCTTGAGGGAATGGAAATATTTTAACCAAGTTCAGTATCTTTATAGACATGCAGACATGATGTAGCATACACACCTGTACTGTCAAGTTTCCATGAGAGAGCTTTCCTACAGCATCTCTGGCTTATTTGCTGTACAGCTTGTTTCTCGTCAAAGCGCCAGTCTCCTGTCATCACTGCTCTCCAAACACCCTCAGCCTTCGCCAGCTTTCAGCGGCGGTGTTTCCACCTGTAGTTAGTCTGGGGGCTTGTGTGGTTAACCAAAAAGCCCTCCAAACCCCTCCCTTCTGCTTCACTACTTTCTCTAGGACACACAGAGAATCCTCCACTGTAGGTCCCTCGAGAACCCTGCACTGGATAATGGTTTAATTAGCTGAAAATGGTTTAAGCAGCTGTATGTGCAAAAATAGGGAGGACTGGTATGTGCTGGAAAGGTTAATTTTATTGGCCGTAGCTGCTCCAGTGGCTGGACACACACGTTAGTCACTGAGACGTGGGTAAAACTGGCTTGTGTGGTACAGCTAATTTAACATTCTTCCAGCATTGTTTCCCAGAACCTTAAATTTCCCAAATGTCACTTGTGTCTGATTTGCCCATTTACTACACCACAGTTCACATTCTGATCACAGTAAACAGTCCATAAAACAAAACAGTCATCTCTGTGGGTGCAGAGTGAACAGGGGACAAACCAGCCGATTGTTAAAGGAAATATATAAGAAATCGTATTTGCTATTATTTTTACATTCATTATATTTAAAGTGACATTTCAAGCTTTGTTGTGCTTTAATGTTGAGGAGTATGACTTAGCTCATGAAAATCAGAAATTCAGAATCTCAAATGATTCAAATATTTGAATATTCAAATTAGTAAATTATTATTCAAACATTCTATTAGCATTAAAAGAGAAAAGGCTTGGAATATGTGATTTTATATTAAATTAATATAAAATATTTGACAGTTTACCTTTTAACCAATTTATAACTACATTTTTTCCACAATATTTAAATTTTGGAGATACACTAGTAGTTGATCAGCCAAATAATTTTTGGAGTGCAAATAGTCTTTGCTTTTGCAAAGTTTACATAGCTAACAAATATAATAACTCAACAGTTACAGCACCATCCATTATATTTTCACTGAAATTTCAGAATCACTTTCTTTCAAATCACTTCCAGATTTTAAGGTTTCAAAGAGATGTTAATCTAGTCTACACTGTAAAAAATGTCTGTCGATTTTACTGTGAAAAACTGTGAAACCATGACAGTAAAAGACTGTAAACTCTAAAAAGGTTCAATACAGTTTCTCTAACAGTAAAATACCATAAATATGTATAATGTCTAAAACACTATTTTTTATATCTCTTCTCTGAAAACATGGAAACTTCTCCCAGATGGGGACTCAAACCTCAGTCCTGAGAGGTGAATATGATAAACACCAAGTCACCATGAAACAACTTCAGCTAAACATCAGCAAGACCAATGAGATGGTAGTGGACTTTGTTCCCAACCTACTTTGTTAACAGTCACTCTAATTGCAGTAAATGTGGAGGTGATCAGGATGTACAAGTACCTGAGAGTGTGCCTGGAAAACAAATTGGATATGATTGGTAACACCCAGATTGTGTACAAGAAATGCCAAAGTTGTCTATTTTCTCAGATGGTCTTTTGGTGTTTTACCAGTTTGTTGTAGCAAGTGCTATATTCTATGCTGTTGTATGTGATATCAACACAACCACCCTGAACAAACGTATCAGGAAAGCTGACTCAGCAAGCTGTTAGCCATCTTGTACAATGACAACTACACTGTTGATCAGAATAATTATTTATTGTGGTTTTTGCCAATATTTTATAACATTGTATTTTGAGTCAATTTCATTAAAGATTTGTTTTTTCGTAAGTGATGTCACTTTTTTGTCATGTGTGTTCTGTGCTGTAGACTTGACTCTGAGATCTGAAGTTCAGAATGTTAGATGCCACAACAGATCTGACGCACACTAGCCAATCCACTCAAGCTGAAAGACAAACAGAAAGCATACTCGAGCAGAAATGAACACACCTGGAAATGACAACCAATAAAGCTGCCTTGTTGATTTCAGTGGCTTAAAATAAATGGGCTGTTCTTAAATGATCTGAAAAGTGGAAATCATTTGCTGAAAACCTTTTACATTAGCTATAGTCAGTTTTTCTTTATTTTACCGGATTCTCTGTTGTTGTTTTTTATGTACTGTCTATATATTTTATACTGAATGTTGGTCAGTTTTATGAATAAAATGTGTTTACTTGATACAGCTCATTAAAATCAGCAAATAAAGACACTGAGTCCAAATAATTTTTAACAATTCAAGCTGAGGCACTTACAAGGGAACATTTGAGTCAGCACTCACTCTCATTTGATCAATGCTCTGTGGAAAATATAATAAACACAAGCAGTTCTGTTGTGTTCTGGCAAATTTGGCACAAGATCCAGATGGTCCAGATAGATTTCATTTTCATTTTTTCCCAGTTTAGAAAAGGGTTATGCCTACATGAACTGAAGACAAATTTCAAACATAATGGTGTGAGAGAAAACACAGTTTCTGCTTCAGGGTGACCTGATGCTTCACCTTTAGTAAAGTCTAGAGTTATTACAAGCATTAGCTACATTATTCCAGAGTAACTGCAAAATCACATGATGAGTTACATCGTTATATAATTTCCTACTTTTGGATTCAATTTACATTCACTTTGTGACTTGTTTGTTTTGATGTCATATATAAAATGTGATGTTAAATACAGAAAAATAAGGATGTCTGTGTACAATACAGCCACAATCAAATGAAATTAACAATAAAACAATTTCTTGAGAGATTAGAAGCAGAAGTTTGGATGTTGAATGAGTGAGTAAAAATCAGATTGCACGTCTTTTTGTTATTTGTAGTGATGCTGGTGACTTGTAGGAGTTAACTGAATGGGACTTTGCCTTTATTTATCTGGTGCAACTCATGTTTATAGGGCAAGAAGAGAACCACGTGAAGAAAAGCTTGCCGCTGAGTGTCACGTCCACTTCCCGGCACCACACACTGTGTCGGTTACCGCGATGCACTGGGACCTGTATCATACCGCCAATCATAATACTATTGTAGGAGCAGAGAGTGAGGGGAAAAAACACAAAGCAGAGTAAGATATAAATACCATCATAGTGTCACATTGCTGGAATAGTTGGAGAGATAGAAGAAGAGATGTGCAGTTACAGAGGGAAGAGAGAAAGAGAAAGACCAAGAGAATGGCAAGGGGGGCTGTTTAGATAAATTCTAATAGTTTTCTCTGGCCACCACACAGCCTGCTCCAGTAGACTGTTTGTTTAATGGTGCGTTTGCATGATTATAATTATATAATTAGGGGGGTCCGACAGGAGCTGGCGAACATACAATCATAATGTCTCCTGGAATACCAGATTTAGTTTCAGAGACCCTGGAGGCTTGGGGGGTCTGGCTCACGTGCAGCAGTCAAAACTGTCCCCTATTCTGCTGAGGTAAATCTTTCAGAGCTGAAATCCACAAGCATTATTTCCCCTGCACCTCTGGAGACAGATCTTTCTATTGGACTTACAAATTACTGAACAGATTTACTGCTGAGTTTATCTACATATTTTTGACCCAGGCCGTGGAAAAATGCTGCATTAGAAGTAGGACTAAGTAATAGAATGACAAATGTAGCCATCACTAATGTTGATAGTTGCAGCAATGCATCCACACAAAGTATTTTTCTTTCTTTTTTTATGTTTTTGCACTCCCCTAAAGTCCACTTTGTGTGTTTGAACATTCCAAAAACAGTCATCATTTATTTTACATGACCATTTTCCAAACTCTATTTGTCCTTAAAATTAAACAGGCTGTTTTTCTTACTTTGCCATTAAGATTGACACAGTTAAGCTAAGGTTTGGACACCCATGGTCACATATTTAGCTGATTTTCTAAGAGAAAATAAGCAGCTTTGAAGTTTCAACAGGACCCTCCACAATTACTGGCACCACTACCAAATCCATTCTTTAACTGATGTGAATTTACTCTGAGAAAAAGAAAGAGAGGGGGTTGAGGGTGAGGGGGGACATGTCTCCTGCACTTTCTCTAAAAGGCAGTTTTGACCATCCAAAATCATTGGTACGCTATATTAAATGGAGATAGATCAAGCGCTAGGACCAAGTGGAAAATGGCTGCTCAAGCTGAAGACTTTCCCTTTAGGCCACCCACAAGCTCATCGATTGGCTCTGCCATTTCTTGCTAATGTGTGTTTGGCCCACTGTCACTCCATCTGGTTGTGTGTTTTGCAAGTTTAGTTGGCCAGGAGTCCTTGTTCACCTGTCTCTGTTGTAAACATGTTGGACGTTTGAATTTGTGTCTGGATTTGGAAACTTTGGATGAGTTAATTATGATAAAATGTTAATAGTAACCCTTCTGTTGTCTTTGAGTCATAGTGACCCATTTAAACAGCTTACTTTTACTCAAAAATTAGGTATAATATATAATTTCCTTATATGTAAATGAGGTCTATTGACCATACATTCCAAAAATATGTGTGAATTGGTGGAATGAGTTGGACTGAAGTTGACTAACAAGGTGAAAAGAAATTGGGTGATAACTTTATGCTACATGCTTTACAACCAGTCACATCACAAAGGGAACAGTGAACTTAATAGTAACAATAGAAAACTAGCACTACTAGAAAACACAGTGAACTGAAAGAGTCTGAGTTTTATTAAATGTTCAAATAAATAATGTATTAATATTTAATAAATAAGTAATGTCATTATTAATTGTATTATTTTATTATTACTAATAACTAATTAACTGTGCACAAATGATTTGGTGTTGGTCTGTACACATGTTTTGGGTCATTGAAAGATCTAATGATGACCATTTTTTGATGATCACCACAGATTTTTTGGCAGATTTTGATTTAAAATATCTCAGTATATCTTGGAGTCCATGCCTTGTATCTTAACAAGGTTCTCAGGGCCTTTGGAGACCAAACAGCCCCACATCATCACAGACTCTCCACCATACTTAACAGTAGATATCAGGTTCTTTTCAGTGTAGTCATCCTTCTTTTTTATGCAAAAACTCACTTTCAGTGTTTCCAATAGAAAATGTTCATTCTTAAAATAGAAAATGGTTCCAGTGAAAGTCCCTGTAGTATTTAGATACTTAACTCCAGATGCATGCAGTTGTGGTTGGATGAAAGGAAAAGCTTTTTCCTTACATGCCTTCACATATTCTGTTGGTGTGGAGATGATATCTGATGGCAGTTTTTTGAGAATTGGTGACACTAAAATGCTACTTTTTTCTCTAATTCTCTAGCAGTGATCATTGGGGATATTTTGCCTCTTTTGCCTCTACTCACTACATGAGGGCAAAATATTCTTGTTTTTTTGTCCAGTTAAATTTGTTATAGTTACAGTTTATTTGCAATGTTTAATTACTGCAGTGGCTATAGATTTGGGCATTTTCAGACAAGTACTTATTTTTTATAGTCATTTGTCCATGTGTTCTGT
>BRDA01052987.1:0-15790 GCA_036984385.1 Crenuchus spilurus | reverse complement strand
GCATACTACATATTATTTGTGGACTGATGTTGCCCCAAAATACAACCCTAAACCAGATAAACTTGGGAGAGTATTACAAAATATTTACAGAAATATAAAAATACAAAATAAAAACTTTCTTACATGTACTTAGATTTTTATTTTATTGAGAGTTTGTATTGTCTGGTCAACTAATATACATCCATCCTAACATTTTTCCCAGTAAGGCAAAGATACGTGGATTTTCCGTGCTTGAGCAATATATTCCAGTATGCAGTGAGAGTTTTCTTTGAGGTATACTACATCCCATAATGCAATGCATCAATTTCCAACTTTATTTAAAAATTTAAGAATCTTCACAAAAAATGTCACCAGTGACACAGAATATGAATGTAAATAGAATGCTTATAGTGGTGCAACTGATCTATATGCTGCAAATGTTTACAAAATTAAAGACTCATTTACTCATTTATCAGGGGTACACAATGTGGAGGACACTGTATTTTAGAAGCAGAGGATTGTGGCAACATCCATATGAAATTTATAATTTTACAAACTACTTAAAACATCATTACTCTCATTAGTTAATGATTAATTAAATAATCATATAATCACTGTAAGAAAAGATGCACATTTTGCAGCATCAGATGTTTTAAATAACAGTGTTGGCTATATGTATATGCTTATATACAATCAATTAATAAGCAAAAACTGCAAAAAATAACTTAAACCTAATTTACTAAATACATTTTTGATTTAACTAAACACGATTAGCACATAAACAGATGAATAGCTCTAAATATACATTTTGTTTTGACAGCCCATATGCTGGGCAAATTAATGTGGATTAAATGTTTAAAACAAGAATCAGACCTAACTCATCACATCAAGTTCAACCTAAGGCTTAAGCTCAACACCACTTAATTCAGACTAAATGACAATATTTAATCAATGATACAGTGCATGCTGATAAATGAAACCTGAGAGCATTTTAACTACTCTTATATTGTACTGAACAGTAATGTTATATGTAATACAGCTATAAACATGCATATATACATGTGATAAACTGACAGGGACACATAAATGTGAGCACATCACCCCTGTTCTTGCTTCTCTACACTGGCCTGTCTATTTTTTAGAATTCATTTTAAAATTTTATTGTTTGCTTTTAAAGTTTTAAGTGGTCTGGCTCCCACATACCTAACAGACCTTCTACACATACACCCTGCTAAGGTCCCTCAGGTCGGCTGACCAGCTATTTCTTGTCCCCAAGTTGAGACTGAAACACCGGGGCGACCGAGCGTTTGCTGTAGTGGCGCCCAAACTATGGAATGAGTTGTGAGTCTGTGAGACTGGCCCCAACACTAGAGGTCTTTAAATCTCATTTAAAAACACACCTTTTTTCTATGGCATTTAAAAAATGACAGTCTCTAGTTAGTTTGAGTCACTTTGGGAACTGTTTTGTATTTTTATTTTTATTTTTAGTCCTCCTTTTATGGTTTATTCTTTTAAATTATGTTTTTTTATGTGTTTAATTTTTAAGTTGTATTGTATTGCTGTCTTTTATCTGGAAAGCACTTTGTTCAACTTTGTTGTCTTTTAAAGCGCTCTATAAATAAAGATGGATTGGATTGGATAAACATTTCATCCTTGCCGTGAAACACACATAAACACAGACTAGTGAACATGCCCGGAGTGGCAGGCTGCCCTATCCATGGTACCCAGCTAGCAGTTGGGTGTCTTGCTGAAAGGTACTTTATTGGTGTCTTTTCGATTCTGTGGAACAAATGTGGCAACATCTGAGAAAACCAGATATGAGTTATATGCATATTTGGAAAGAGTAGCGTTAAAGGAATTATCTCTTATACTTTTTGAGGCACAACATACTGAAACTTAAGTCAATTTACTTGTGTGACAAAACATGAATAAATCAGAAATAATTAACAGTCAATCCAAACAAATCCAAATCTACCAGAAATTAATACTGAATGATGAAGCCGGCTACAGTCACACTGTTTACATCAGCTGAAGACATCTGACATGTTTATGCTTGGTGGATGGATACATGAGCTCAAACACATTTCTACAGTGAAAGATCCAAATTACACTCAAAAAGCTTGTGTATCTTTGAGGTATCTCTGAGGTAGAAATAGTTCTACATCAGGATTTGAGAGGTCATGGAAACCCAATTATCAGGTAAAATCTGCAATTAGCTCAATGGCTTGCTGCACAATACATTTTTTTGGTGAATTAAATTTTTTTTTTTAATAGAAACATACTATGAGAGATATTTGAGACTATCTTTCATTTTCAGCAATAAAACCAAGCGACTTATTTTTGTCGCTAATGTGATTAACAGGCTGAACAACAATATCTGAACAAGTTACCTAGAGACTTTGGCCAGGTTCTCCCAGGTGGGTCACAAATTTGTGATTTTGCTGTCACAAGGCTGGTTCCTTAAAAACAAGTTTATAACTGCCACAAGATATTACGAAATGCAAGAGAATATTAAATTAAGATTTAATTTTTATATTTAATCATTAATAATATTGATTTGATAATTTGAATAATAATTGAATATTAATTTGAAAAAGTTGATAGTTGAGTGACTACTCTCTCAACATATGAATTAAAAACTAGCTGAGTTATCATTAGGTCATGGTGGTGAAGTGGCTGCTAATGTGTATATTAGATAGAATTAAGTTATTCATAGAACAGAGAAATACTGTCTGCTTTTGTACAAGTTCAAATTGACCAGTCATTTGATATTTTTAATCTACTGACATATATATTACATATGCACTGTTGCAAATGTATTTTTAAAGCATTCAGTCATTGTTCTTCTCAAGTAAATGCAAATAAAGGAACCTTGTGTCTAAAACTAAAAGTTGTGTTTGGTTTATAGATGAATGAGATGTGTTCAGTGATTATTTGCATTAGTTTGTTGCATTCATGGTTTGGCAACCCATGCTTCCAGACTTTTGAACATTTTTTACATTATAATATTTAGTACTGTTTTAATTAACATTCATAATGCACCCTTATAAAGTGTTTCATAAAACTTTCACAAATCATTTTATTCAAAAAAGAAAGGGAAATGTGGTTTTCCATGATGTGGGCTTTTTAAACGATCCTCTTTCAACTGCGCTCCTTTTTGCATCTCGCCTTTCCTGTGACCTCACCCTGCACCTTCTCCAGTGCTGCACCCTTTCTTTACCTCTACCCCAACTTCTTTTCTCGGCCTGTATTTTCACCTCTGTTCCCCCTCACCTTCACCCCTCTCCATTGGCTGTCCCAGGACCCCACCGGCCTGCCCTGCTCGCTGCCTGTAATTCAACCACTTATTTTCGTTTGCGCCGAAGGAGCCGATGACCTTGGAGAACTCTGTAAAGGCTGCCAGTAAAACACTGAAGGATTACCGGTATGTAACTGCACATTCATGTGGTTTGTTTGAATAACCTCGCGCTATGGAGCAGAACACAATATATTACATTTTACGAGCTTCAGAAATGCACCATAGCTGCCCCTACTGTCAATTATCCACAAATAGAATTGTAGCATTTTCTCTTTTTTTCCTCCCTTTTTAACATTTTTGTCAAACTACATTCTGTGATGCAGTTAATACGGTATCCCAAAACAGCTTACAATGAACACCTTACACTTTCACATAAATCATTCTGACAAATAGATGTAGATATAGCTGCAAAAAATTACACCACCTCCACTCTTTCTCCGTCCAAATGCTTGACATGATATGTGATATTACCTGCTAAAATTGCAAGCCTCACAGTTTGTCCTTTTCATTTCATATAAATGGCACTGTCTGGATCAGGTGAACTTTGGTGAACTTTAAAAGAATGTAATTTCACTGCGTGGAAGCAATATGACTATCTGGTATGTTGTGGCTCATCATGTATATTTTACCCTTAAAGGACCTCTGTAAATTTTACCGCCAAGTCTTTTTGGAGCAACAGTAAACCTCTTGAGTTTACTTCTCTGATGTCTCTACTAACTTAGACCTGAAACATCTTCAATATGATTTATCTTTTTCTTTGGATTCTGGACGTTGGGCAAAGGTCTGTGGATTAATGAGTAGAAGCTAAAATGGCAATGAAATATGTAACTAATATCAATAAATATCAATTAATGATGCAATCCCTCTTTAATGTTCTTCTCAAGGTAACTTAAGGATAAGCGCTGATGGATACGTTTATTATGGTTTTGAGTGACCATTTTTTGCCTCTGCAGTGCTGAGTAGATTGGAATAAGAAATGAACACAATCACAGATATCATGTGCTAAGAACTATGAATAATATGTAAAGTGAGATAATTGTCTTTAAGCTTGAATTAATATTAATGGGGGGCGACACGGTAGCTTAGTTGTTAGCACGTTCGCCTCTCAGCGCTGAGGTGTTGGGTTCGAGTCCACATCTGAGCGGAGTTTCCATGTTCTCCCCGTGTCTGCGTTTTTTTCCTCCGGGGTCTCCGGTTTCCTCCCACGGTCCAAAAACATGGAGGTCAGGTGAATTGGCTACTCTAAAAATGTCCGTGTGTTTGTATGTGTGTGCATGTGTGTTCACCCAGCGATGGACTGGTGCCCTGTCCTGGGCTTAGTTGAATAGTGTAATGCCCTGCACCCAGTGAGGGGGTGGGGGACTAACCGCGACCCTGATAAGGATTAAGCGGGTGTGATAAGGAATGAATGAATGAATAATATTAATGGTACGATTATTTAGGCATATTTGAATGCTACAAAGAAACAATATGACAATATTTTAATATTTTGATAAATGACATGTTTTTATAACATAACATAGTGTACAGTATATTAGAAGAATCATGAGTAGATCTGGAACACTGATCAAATGTATGTTTCATGAATGAATGAATGAATGAACGTTACACTTATATAGTGCCTTTCTCCTGTTACATCCTGTTTAAGTGAATTTCATGAAGTACAGTTTACAAAAGGTTGGATAATCTTGTATCCTTTTAGTTCTTTATATCTGTTCATTTATTGTGGCAGCTCTGGTACTATTTGTCTGTCTCAACTAATAAAACATAAAGAATACCAAATATCATTGTGTTTTTACCATATTGTCCAAACTTTATGTACAAGTTGGGATTAACAGAATAGATTAACCAATTTGCCAATGTGATTTTCACACAACGGAATTTGACCTCCGCATTTAACCCATTTGTGCAGTGAAACACACAAGTGAACACACTAGGCTGTGAGAATTTGTGCCAGAAGAGGGGGGCAGCCCTTATCCACTGGCGCCCGGGGAGCAGTTAGAGGGTTAGGTGCCTTGCTAAAGGGCACTTCAGTCATTTCCTGTCTGTGGATGGAACCGGCAACCTTCTGGTCACAAGGACCAGATCCTTACCACTAGGCCATTTAATAAAGTTCTGTCTATCTGTCATACAATGATTTACAACCCTAATTCCAAAAAAAGTTGTGACGCTGTGTAAAATGTAAGTAAATGTACATAAAAACAATGCATTGATTTGGAAATCTCAGAGACCCATATTTTATTCACATCAGAACATATAACAGCTAGTAAGGCACTTACAAAGCTGAACAGTATATTTAGAACAACATATGCTTCCATACTGACAGTGTCTCTTTCAGGCAAGGCCTTGCAAGACAATGCTAAACCACATCCTGCATCCATCACAACAGCATGGCATTGCAGGAGAAGAGTCCAGGTGCTGAACTGACCTGACTGCAGTCCAGACCACATTTCGTGCATCATGAAAAGAAAAATCCAGTAAAGAAGATCCAGAACTGTTCTTAAAAGGAGATGGAATGCTACACAATACTCAACTTTTTTCAGATGTGTTGCTGCCATCAAGTTATAATGGTTTTTTTTCCCATTAAATTGTAAAATGCCTCATTTTTTAAATCTGATATGTGGTCTATGGTCTATTGTGCATATTTGCATTATGTTTTTTATTTACATTTACCTGCTATAAAGATACAATTCCAGAACTGCTGATGCTGTACCTATCTGGACTCAACTTCTCACACAGCAGGCTCACAGACAGTGCATGTGGGTTGCTCACAAGTTTAGTCATGGTAATTGCTAACAGGAAGGCAATCTTCACTGAAACTCCCTTAAGGTCTGCTTGTGTCAAAAGATAAGTCTTCCTACCTCAAATTTTGGACAACATACAATCTCTAATGAGAAGACTAAATCCCATGGCCTCCTGCAGAAGTACAGAAAGCCCAAATCTAATTACGAGCACTTAGGGATAATGCTCATAATAAGCATAAACAGCAGCTGCATCAAGTATAAATAGGGAACTGTGAGGAATGACTGCTCTTTAGGACTGAACACTGAATCAGGCTGCACAAAACTTTCAGACAAATTGGACTGTCTCTGGAACAGTACCTTTCCTGTCACTGGGATGATGTCCTCAAGCATCAGTGATGTTACAAAGCTACAAGGTCTGATCCTTTCTCATGTACAGGTGAATGTAGTCAGAGTATAAGATACTACACTGGACATTAATTTCACTTTATTAACTCTGTTGTATGTGTACATTTGCATTATTTATACCTTGTTGGACAAACCTGTACCTTTTCTACACTTTTCCTGTCTTTGCAAAGAGGGGCAACAATGATGGCCTTTATACAGGTACATATTGTCAAATGCTGCATTTTAACCTTATAGTCATCACATTACTCCAACTTTGTTGGAATAAAAAATCTAGATAAAAACAACAATGTTTTCCAACTCTCCAGTTACAGAGGCTGTGTATGTGGTTCATATTGCATTATTTAATGGAAAAGGTTCATCAAAAGACTAACATCTTGGACTGCACCTCAGCCTAGTATAGACCTATATTCTGACTTGTATTTCACCTTTCATGTATCTAAAAATAGTTAGGCCTGCTTCTATTTCATCCTGTCAAGCTGTCTAGAAGAGTCCTCAAGAGAAGCCAGTCTAGACAACAGGGTGTGGAAGTTCTCGGCATTGCTACGCTTGACATAAAGAGAAACTTTGGACTGGATGGTGGAATCAAGATGATTTATGGAGTTGGTGTGACAGTGATTTGATGCCGTGCTGGGATGTTTCATTGACAAATGCATTTTAAGCTACAAGCAGAGGTGTGTAAGTAGAGTAAGTTGCCTAAACGTATACTTAAAGGCACAGTATGTAGTTTCCAGCGATATCTAGTGGTTATTTTCCATATTGCAACCAACTGAAGACTTTTTCCACAGCCGCTCCCTTCCAAACACGGAGGAGTCTCTATGGTGGCCGTAAGATCTCATATATCTTTGATACTCCCGAACGCGATGTCTAATAGCAGCTTCAGAGCTAGTGATGTCAAGTGGTAAGATTAATTTTAATTAGAAATTAAAAAAATGTAATATGTAAAATGATCATAGCTACAATGCAGACGAAACATATTTTCTGCACTTTAGTAGTGCTATTGTAAACGTTAGCTGTTTTCTGTACAAAGTAATAAAGTAAATGCATCAAACTGCTTCACTCTAGACAGATAATACAGGCAGGATACACATTTTTCTCTAGTCAAGGTAAGCTTTCCATGCTCTGAAGAAGGCACTTCAGCCGATAAGAGTTCACACGAGCTCATATTAGCTAAGCTCGCGAACTAGCCCGCAGCTACAAATCTCCCGTTCCACCTTAAATGCTGCAGTAGTGTTCAGCTCCGATGCGCTACAATGTCCTGCAGCACCATTTAAGGTGGAATGGGGGAAAAACACTGCACACACGAATATAAAGCTAAGTTTTATCATGTTTTCTTTTCTTTGACGATTGAAGTTGTGTTTTCTCTTCTTGACGAGCATAAGAGTGTTCCGCCATCTTAACAAATAAACCAAAAAACCTTTATTCTTGTTTCTCCTCCGTGTATTTCTTCCTATTGAGGTATAACGTTTATTTCTTCTTCTTCTCCTGTTTTTTGTCAGCCAACGGTAAAAGAAAGCTACAGCATCATCGAATTTGAGTGGCCAATTCGTCATTACAACACAAACGGTTTTTGCTAGCCTCGTTTGTCCTTTTCAAATTACTGTAGAAACATGGCGATGCAACATGGTGGCCTCAGTTGGTGTTCGACCCGCAACCAATGTAGATATAAACAGCTTATTCTAAGGTAAAATAATCAAACGAATTCTTAGTTTTTAATGATTAGATGTGTTTTTAATCATATTTATTAGTGATTATATTAAATTCTGCTAAAAGATAACCCAAAATATTACATACTGTGCCTTTAAGTAAAAGTACTATTACTTCAGTGAAAAAACAACTAAAGTACAAGTATCATTTTACAAAACAGCTAGAACTAACCCTACACATGTAAATACAGCATTTATAAGCAAAGGAATCCAGCAAGTCATGAACAAAAATCTAATTCTAATACAGACCTAAATATAAATTTTGGGCTAGACACCCTCACAGAAACTTACAACTTTCCATCAAATGGCTACCTACAGGATTGGTGCTCTGTCCTGGGCTTAGTTGAATAGTGTAATGCTCTGCCCTGCATCCAGTGAGGGGGTAGGGGACTAACCGTGACCCTGATAAGGATTAAGTGGGTGGGATAATGGGTGGGGTGGAGCTACCTAGAGACACAGTCCAGGTGAAGACCATCCAGACAGGCTCTGATGTTATATTAATGGTGTCTGTGGCTTCCATGTGTAGTAATTCTATAGTGCAAAAGTGACTAAGATCATTTTACCAAACCAGTGTCATAAGGAGCAGGTGTGTTTACCATTATTACTGCCTTTATTCATTTTGAAGTTGGTATACAGACATGAAATGCAATTTCACCATGACACTACACAAATTCAAGGCACCACTTAGAAATGACTTGAACTGATGGGAGTTATGAATTCATGAGAGTTATACACACTTTCCATTTATATGGCAAATAATGCTCCAAATTGGAGAGAATACAGAATAGAGTGCATTTGAGAACACATCCATATGAGACCTCCCTCCAATTATACAATCATCAAAACAGCTTTACAGAAATTCACTGTGCTCAGATAATCATCAGAAGTCTTTTTTAATTTCTGTTTAAACAGAGTCTACAGGTATAGAAAAGTGCACAAAAGCCATATATGAAAAACACAATATATACGGCGTTTATACACACACAATATATATACAGTATGTATATACACACACATACACACACACGCACACACATACTGTACATGTGCGTATGTATATAAACACACACATACACAATATATACAGTATGTATATACACACACACATATATACACATACATACATACATCAGAGATAATTGTGCTTATAGATAAAATCTCGTCCCTTTTAGAAAAGAAACACAAAAGCTCTCTTGAAGCATGCTGTGGGTTTCTATTTCACCGTGTTCCACTGATGTTGAGGTGCAATCATATGGAAAGTCGATAGAACTTCCCAGATGCTGGCTAAAGATAACACAGCCTTGCTATGTCCCCGTCCTTGCTATTGCTATCCTTTTCAACTCTTCTTTTCTCCCTCTGTCTCTCTCTTTGTAATGGAATACAAACTGTTCACATAAGTTAATCTGTCAAGGCCCATTAGCCAAACCCACTGAGAACCAAAGCCACACTATAAATCAAAGAGCAGCATCTGAACTCCAGGAATCTTAATGCATCATATCACGCAAACACCTTCTCCATTAAGAAAACACATGCTGGGCGAGTTAAGACTGCACTGAATTCTGCTCCTGTCTCTCACTCCTTTTCTCTTCTCTGGCGAATGCGACACAAAAGAAAACAGCGAGATGAGAAATCGAGCATGCAGTCATAACAATAGAGCAACATTTCAGAAGTTATTAATTGTACAGTGCTAACAAGGTTGGGGATACGTCCCAGGATTTCGGTAAGAATGTTGACTGTGCAGCAGGCAGTGTCATATTAAAGTGAAGAGATATTACTGGGAATGAAGCCTTACTGATACAATATGTGATGCATACTTCTTGACAATCAGGACTTAATGGTCGCGGACATTTCTGCAAACTGTCCACAGCTGAATTTCTGATGAATACTTCAGGACTTAAACACTCAGTATGGTGACTCAGAACCATCTGAAATAAATCCACTCGTAATCACAGCCAATTTGGAGCCCTTAGAGCACTTACCAGTTCAAAAAGCCTCTCCCAGGGTTATGCCCTGAATGTGCCATCAACAGGCCAGTTTACAAGCACCTGGGTGAGAGAGGGGAAAAAGTAGAGTAAATAAAAACCAAACAGCATAGAAAAAGAACAATAAGTGAGTTACGCATGTTCATAGAGTATATCAAACTGAGCTATTTATCCAGACACGCAACATCTCCAAACAAAGCCATAAAAAGACAAAGAGAGGGATAATAAAATTTTATTGAAATATTCTCACTGTGGGTGTATTTCTGATTAATACAAACTCTTAGAGAGGACCATTTTACAGAGGGTGTTAACAGAGGGCCCTCCTTTCTTTTTTAAGACTTGTATCACCCCATTCCCTTCATCCTTCACTTCTGCGTGACAGATATATTGTCACTGTGCAATATATCTATGTAAAAAATGCTAAATATGAAAAATATTCATATTTGTCAAAAATATGTCAAAATATGTCATACAATGCAAAATATGATTAAAATGTTAAGTTTACAGGAAAGTACTGTAAGAAGTCATTCTGAAGCATTTATATTGGTCCAGTCCAGTGTCGGCACTAGGCATTTTGGTGTCCTAGAATGTTGTATGGGTTCCCCCGCCTGGGGAGGGCATGGTTGGGGGGTTGGGTGGAACTTGGGTGGAGTGGGTGAGATGTCGGCTGGGGTGTGTTTTTGAGTATGGTGGTTTGCGGCAGTAAAAGCTGCGCACCAGAAAGCTTTTGTGCTTGGGTGCCCTGTGTTTGGACTTTGACTTCTAGGAGGGGGGGTGAGAAGGGAGCAGAGACTTAAGTGGTGCCCCCCTGGACACTAAGGGCCCCACGTGCAGTGCAAGATCTGCATGGGCGGAGCAACGGCCATGGTCCAGTCACTATGAAAAGTTTTTTTTATATAATTAATGCGACAAAACAAATACTGTGATGACATCTGATGAGCTACAACGGCAAAATACAATTAAAGTATATTAGAACAATTTACATGTAATTTTAACTAAAAAAGCATTCAGGACATTTGGGTTGTCAGGCACTTTAAGACTGAATATTGTCTAATGCAAACGTGTCATATGTAACATCCTGACTGTTGTAAAGTTAGCAAGGAAGCTTCATAGAAGCTTCTACTTTCGTTTATTTGATACTCAAATTCTCTTGACAAAATACCAAGCTGACCGTGCATTACTAAAGCCTGCTGATCTTTTAATTAGCAACCAGCACATGTGTATACATCTCAAATCTCACAATGATTGGATTCAATCATGACTCTAAGTAGGAGTGTAGAGGAGAGGAGATCATCTATACAGCTGAATTGGCACCATCACCATCCAGAAGCCAGAGTTATGAAACCATTGGGAATAAACTGAATATAAACTTATTTTCCATATCCCATCACTGTTTTCACTAAAATGGAAAAACTAACAATCAGATGAATCCCAAATACTGAAGTCCAGACTGTTTTCCATGTTGTTTCATGGAACCATTCACACTGATACTTCCATTCTTCTCATACATCATACAGTTTAACGTAGATAATCATCTTTAAAGAAGAGATTACACAGTGAGATATTCAGCTTGGCTTGCTGTTGAAGACTAGACGGTGCATCACATGATTTTTTTCAGGTGAAAGATATTCACTGTTACCCTCCTAAAAGAAGGAACACAGATTTGGTCATGTCTAGTAGCCGTAAACTCATTTTCTTATGTAGCTGCAACTCAGTGGAACAAATGACCAAAAATGGTTGTTAGAATGCACGCTTTCAGACACTCAATTAAGAAATGTGTAGATAAAGGTGGTAAGGAGATAGTAATTGGTTAGTTTTCTTAGAAATAATCAATAATCATGATTGTTATTATATGGTTTGTGATGTTTTATGACTGTTAATGTCAGAGCCTCACTAGTCTTGTAACACTCTGCTGCATCTGAACTTGACTTGGCACTTTTATGGGACCACAATGTAAAAAGTCTTTTTTGTGTTATCCCTGAGTCTGTTTTTATGATGTGCATCACTTTCCATTGTATGAATAAAAATGCTGTTAAATGTAAAATATGTAATGGTCCAATAAAAGGAACCAATCAATGAGTGAAGACTAGTCCATCTAGAGCATAGTCCATCCATCCATCCATCCATTATCACACCCACTTAATCCTTATCAGGGTCGCGGTTAGTCCCCTACCCCCTCACTGGGCACAGGGCAGGGCATTACTCTATTCAACTAAGCCCAGGACAGGGATTGATCATAGTCATTTCCTGGTCTATTGCAGGTCTACCAATAGAGACTCCTTTTTATACAATCTGAATTAAAACACATGAAAACACACATCACAGCCTGAAATGTTACAATCTTATAGATCACACTAAAATTGTACAGCATGATCTCACCTTATCTAGTGTTTCATCCAGAAGTCTTAGAGTAAGAGATCTGCGTCTGGTGTGAACTCTGTATGTGTGCTTTATCTGCTACGTGGCTGTGACTGTGTTGTCTTGGCCGGACCTCTACTGAACACTACATTCATGGCTTCTAGACAAAACAGAGTTGGAGAACACTGAGCTTCAAAAGAGGTTGTGACCTGTTTGTCCTGATTTTGCTGATTCTGTTGTTATTCACTCCGTACCCTGACCTTTGCTGATTTACTGTAAAAGATAACACCCCGGCAAAGATAAGGCAGGAGACAAATAAGTTATGATAAAACCTGGTGGCAGCTCAGATTGGACCTATTGTGTCAATTCACAATACAAACCCAATGACAGCAATGCATGTTTGTCACTACTGAGACTATGTTATTGGTGTTGAGTAGAGGATATGCCGAAACGTTAAGAAATCTTAGTGTTAACTGGGACAATATGACATGAGGGGAATAGAGGTGCTATTTATTGGTCAAAGTGGTACAATGATTGAATTCAAAGTCTACACAACCACATTCAGGGAGGTGTGAATGATGTGATACAGATACAAAAAAAGCATTCAGCTGGGCCAAGACTGAAATGTTATATTTTACATACCTCTCCTTGACCCTTTTCGTTTTGAACAATATGCTTTCCTCTGTTTAACCTCTCTCTCTCTCTCTCTCTCTCTCTCTCTCTCTCTCTCTCTTGCTCTCATTTCAGAGAGGCATGGTGAGTATCACCCTTAGGCTGAACTCTGCAGCAGCAGCACAGCGAGTCAGGTGTTGGGTTTAGCCTCAGGTCAGCCTAGCCTGGGAGCAATCTACTTCTCCACAGGGGCTCCCTCCCCAGTGAGAACACGGCCTTCTTCTCTTCAGTGTGTGTGTGTGTGTGTGTGTGTGTGTGAGAATTACACTAATCATATGAGAACAGGAAAACATAATAAAAAGAGATGTTTTTGTACATTTGTACAACCCCCCCCCCTCAAAAAAAAAAAAAACAAAAACAAAAAAAAAACGTAAAAACCTTCAAAGTCAAGTTCAACAACAAAGAAAAGCTCTATGACCTCTGAAGGTGTCCTGTGGTATCTGACACCAAGATGTTAGCAGCAGCTCCTTTCGGCTCTGTAACTTGGGAGGTGTAGTCACCATGGACTGGACTTTTTTGTTCAGAACAACACACAGATGCTGGATCAGATTGTGATCTGGGAAATCTGGAGACCAATTCATCTTCTTGAACTCTTTGTCAGCTTTCTCAATTCACTCCTGAAGAGTTTTTATAGTGTGGCAGGTGCTTTATCCTGCTGAACGAGGCCACTGCCATTAGAGTATACTGTAGCCATGAAGATGTGTTCCTGCTCTACAACAATGTTTAGGTAAATGGTATCGAAGTAACATGCACATGCCTTCCATCCTTGCCACGGTGCATCCTGGTGCCATCACTTCAACAGGGAAGTGGACACACTCAGCTGTCCACATGACGTATAATATACAATAGATACATTTAAACCGTGAATGAAAAAGTCCACTTTTTTACATCCATGTTCAGTTCTAATGCTCATGTGATCAGAACAGCAAGTTGTAATGCACAATGTGTTCTGATACCTTTCTATCATACCTCTTCTGTTTGATCAGGCCAGAATGACTAACCTTCTCTCCCCTCAGACAATTTAAGTAAGCACACAGCATCATGTTGTCAGTTCACCGGTTGTCTATTAACAGTGGTGGACAGTAGTGGAGTACATTTACTTGAGTACTGTACTTAAGTACGTTTTTGGAGTATTTTTACTTTACTTGAGTGTTTATTTTTTGGTGAACTTATGACTTTCACTCCACTACATTTCAAAGACAAATATTGTACTTTCGACTCCACTACATTTCTAGGAAGCTTGCCGTTACTCGTTCCTTCTGGATCAGCGTTTCAGACAGATGAAGCATTGTTGACTAGTAACGAGCAAGATATGAGTATAACTCATCAATATCCGTGCTCGTGCTGAAAGAAAACTGACTCGTCCTCATTGGGTGACTGACTGTCTTCACGATCTGTGATTGGTCAGTCACACAGAGTGCCCGCCCCAGTTGCCAGGTTTGCGGTTTTCACGCCAAATTGGGCTGGTTTGAAAATCCAGGGCCGGCGGGGTGCGTTTTTGGGCTACTTTTAAAAATGACTGCGGCCACCAAAACCAAAAAAGTGGGTGTTGCCCTGGATGTTATGTCAACATGGCGACAAACGTGTACAAGTCGACACTAAGGAAGATTGATTATAACAATAAGAACGAGGAGAACATAACGATATAAAAAGTTTGAAATGGAGGAGCCTTTAAAAGTCACGAAAAAAAGGAGAGAAGAGGAAAACAGAAAATGGCAGTTAAAACTGTGTACGCCTGAGCTTGAGTGACATTAAATAACAGATGGAAAGAACTGTCCAAAAGTTCATAATAGCGCTTCATGTAACCAGAAATCACAAGTTGATGAAAAAATGTTAACAAAGAGGATCAGAGGAGAGAAGAGAGTTCAGGAGGGCCAAGAACAGAAATGAGTAAGTAAAAATCAGTTTTTTTTGCTAATTATGTTACTATTAAATGTTCTTGACTGGGATATAAAACTTATAAAAGAACTAATTAAACACTCGTGGTACCATATTATTGACTAAGATAAATAGCAAAACTGATAATAAATCCCTTATAAACAAAATACTAAGTACACATAGTTGTTTTGCCATTCGCTTTAAACGTGTGACAGACATATATTTTGGGCTAGTTTAAGCTTCTGAAGAGCGGATTTTAGACTGACTTTAGGCGGGAAATTTTTGTCGGACCTGGCAACCCTGTCTGCAGCCACTCTCTCTCTCACACACACACACACACACACAGTGACTGACTGATCTCTCTGTGCTTGGCTTCACGCTCACTGCTCTGTTCAGTACTCCTTACGTTGTCTTCAGATCACCTCTATTTCAGTTTGTATGATGTTTACAGTTACTTGGTGAACAGGTTTCGTAACGTAACGGGTGTGTTTGACAAGAGAGAGCTGAAAACGGCTCGTGTCACGTCGGTCACTGCCTCCACTCCGGTCGTTTTTTTTAACCGTCTGCTTTCTCTTAGTTTGGCTGGTGATATAAAGTCAGTTGGAAAGCTTTGCTGTACTGAACGCGGTGCTTTTGAGAAGAATACAGTGAACAAGGCTGACATATAAACTAGGGATGCACCGATACCACATTTTTTCAAACCGAGTACTTACATTTAAGTACTTGCCGATACCAAGTACCAATATGAGTACTAATAAATATCAATACTTA
>BRDA01052985.1:0-22440 GCA_036984385.1 Crenuchus spilurus | reverse complement strand
GTATTAAAGTGATAGTTTGTGTTTGGTTGTATTAAAGTGATAGTTTGTGTTGGTCGTATTAAAGTGATAGTTTGTGTTGGTTGTATTAAAGTGATTGTTTGTGTTGGTTGTATTAAAGTGATAGCTTGTGTTGGTTGTATTAAAGTGATAGTTTGTGTTGGTCATATTAAAGTGATAGTTTGTGTTGGTTGTATTAAAGTGATAGCTTGTGTTTGGTTGTATTAAAGTGATAGTTTGTGTTTGGTTGTATTAAAGTGATAGCTTGTGTTGGTTGTATTAAAGTGATAGTTTGTGTTTGGTCGTATTAAAGTGATAGTTTGTGTTGGTTGTATTAAAGTGATAGTTTGTGTTGGTTGTATTAAAGTGATAATTTGTGTTGGTTGTATTAAAGTGATAGTTTGTGTTTGGTCGTATTAAAGTGATAGTTTGTGTTGGTTTTATTAAAGTGATAGTTTGTGTTTGGTCGTATTAAAGTGATAGCTTGTGTTGGTTGTATTAAAGTGATAGTTTGTGTTTGGTCGTATTAAAGTGATAGTTTGTGTTGGTCGTATTAAAGTGATAGTTTGTGTTTGGTTGTATTAAAGTGATAGTTTGTTGTCTGAACCAGGACCAGCTCTGTTTTTCAGTGTGTATGACGCTGTCTGTTCTGTTCAGTATTTGAATGCTGTAGTATGTCTTTGGCCTGGCCCTAAGTGTTGGTGGTGCCTGGCAGTGTGTTAACATTGAGGATTCTACCACTGGTCAGTTTTAAAGGCCTGTTGAGCAGTTTCATCCAATCTCTATGCTTCTCACTGCTCAAGGCTGTAGATATTATTTTTAAATCCAATGGTCAGTGTTTCTCTGGCAGTACTCCGGGCTGCAGAGAGGAGAGTATATGGCCAGGTTAGCTGGGTCTCAGATTATTGCTCAGGCTTTTATTGTGGTAGTGGTCAAGTGTTCAGTATTGCAGTCCTCGCAATTCTCTGTATATGGCCTGACCAGCCAGGCTGATCTCAATGGCCTCCTATTGCATTACCTCAGTTTATTGCTTGAATTACTGCCAAAAGGACATTAGGTGCAGTTGTGTCTCTCTCTCCCCTCGTTTTTCATCTATTTCCGTGCTTCTTTTTCACCTTGCACAATTCTTTATAGTTGCTATTCATGCAGGACATTTTTTGAGGAATTGTTGTTCCCTGTTGTCATTTCTCATAAAGCTGCTTTTCAAGAATAATGTTTCACTTCAGGTCATCATGCAGAATTCCATCCATCCATCCATTATCACAAATGCTTAATCCTTATCAGGGTCGCGGTTAATCCCCTACCCCCTCACTGGGCACAGGGCAGGACATTACACTATTAAACTAATCCCAGTACAGGGAGCCAATATATCGCTGGGTGAACACATGCGCACATACATACACATACACCCAGACAAGCAATTTAGAGTACCCAATTCACCTGACCTCCATGTTTTTGGACTGTGGGAGGAAACCGGAGACCACAGAGAAAACCCACGCAGTCACTGGGAGAATATGGAAAACTCCGCTCAGATGGGGACTCGAACCCAAAACCTCAGCGCTGAAAGGCGAACGTGCTAACCACTAAACCACCATGCTGCCCATCTGCAGAATTATTTTACAATACAAGTACTATACCAAAACTTAACAAATCCTTCAACACTTTCTATATTCTGCAACCTTTTTTTGTCAATACTATTAACACTAAATATTGACTTACATTGGGTCAGTACTTTTTCTATTACAGGGGGGGATTCAAGTCATATTCAAGAGCCAAAATCCTGCCCAGTGCAATCAAAACCCTGGCCAATACAATTAAAGCTCCACACAGTGGAGGCAAATCCCTGGTCAGTACAACCAGAATGTCACCTAATACAACCAAAACCTCACCCAGTACAGTCAAAACTCCCTCCCAATACATCAAAATGCCCAACATTACAGCAAAAGCCCTGTCCAATACAACAAAAACCCCACCCTACACTGCATGGTGGATGCAAATAGAACTCGTCTGCAATGTAGAATTACATATGAAGCTTAATTACAGGAAGGCTAAGAACAACAGTGCTAAAATGACTTATGATCAGTTGTTTTTTGTTGATTTTTTAATGAAATTGGAGACTACCCAGCAAACTGTCCAAGGAGTGTTTATTTATTTTATTTTATTTATTTTTTGCTTCTTTGTCCTGGAAAAGTAAATTCAGAGAACCTTTAAGATTGGACTTTAAGAGCCGTATTGGACATTTGAGGGTACATTTACTCTGTTGACCTCTTTGCTGGACAAAAGCTTACCTGTGCTGTATGTTCATGTTTGGTAGGATGTGGTCTTGTGTGTGATGTAATTCTGGGTTTGTTTACAGGCCTGTCAGTGGCAGTACTTTCTGGACTGAATCTATAAATCAGACTGTTTAAGGCTACAAACTGCTTAGCCATGAAATCCTGCATTTTTGTCACATAACGTTTAGCACAGAAAAGAAGTGTATCTACGCTTCCTGTGATTTCTGAGCCTGCTTTCTTTTGTGTGTAAACTCCTGGGAATAGAGAATGTGGATCAACAAGCTACATAAAGCAGTTTGCTAGTTTGCTGCTTAGTAATGTGGCAAAACATTTTGGTCTTTGTGTATTTCAACCCATCGTCTTCTTTTGGAATGGAAGTGTAGTCTTCTAAAGCTCTAAAGTCTGGACTGATGGTGTTTCCTTCTGGACAGATTGTGTAGTTTTGGCCATTTTATGACTAACAACAATCAAGGACAGAAAAATTGGCTTTTTTATATATATATATAATTAGGTGTGGGGTGTCTCCCAATTTCAACATCAGTTAGGATTTTTAAAGTCCTGGATTGTGGGCCAGGCATTAGCTGTGCAAGCATCTTGGCATTATCTGTGCATGCACCAGCAGTTCCTCCACATCCCAACCCCAACTTCTCTTCATGTAATATTGAGCATAGCTGGAGACCCCAGATTCATAATTCAAACTCAGAGTTTAAGATGTGACTGCTATGAAATATGGAGGCCTCGTTGTTGTGGTGGGTTTTACCTGACTGAACTACTAATGCACTGGGGTCTTATCCAGAGGCCCAGCCAAAGTGTTTTCTGTTCAAATAAAAAATGGAGAAGAAAAGAAAAGGGAAAAAGCTCAGTTGTGCCAGAAATACAACTGGGTCAGATCCAGATTTAATGAAAGAAGAGTAAATAAACACCCACAGGTTTGAGCAGTGTTAGCTAAGAATCTTGGAAGCATTGAATCTGGGGGCTAACATTGCTAACAAATAATATAGCTCAATAGTCACCCAAGTAGCCCAGTCATTTCTGTAGAAATACACTAAAAAAGCGTATCTGAACTGCTTCTAATTAAGGTCTAATTAACCAGTCCAACCTCTAAACATGTTGTGGCTGATCAACTACACCTGGGGTGGTAAATATGAGCCATAACCATATTAACATTAGCCTGTGAAAAAGTTCACAGTCATACTGTGTCCTAAATCACATCCACTAGTCTGTAAGACCTCCATTAAGGATCAGGTTTGAAAAGGTTCAGAGAAAGTTTGGTGATGTATTTTAACAGAAATCTCTTACTTTTGTTTTTTGTGATAATTTTCATTAACGATAATAATACTAATTGATCCCATTCATTTTGTTTTTGCTAGCTACTAGCTACTGTCACCTACTACAATGTAGAAACATCTGCTAGCTGTAGCAATTTAACTTCAAGACCTGTTAAGATGTGGAAGAAGTTCAGAAAAGTGTATTCTTACTATTGTTTAGTTTTTTGTTTTATATATATATATATATATATATATATATAGTTTTGTTAGCAATAATAAAACTGAGCTGTCCCATTTGTTGTGGTATGCTAGCTAGCTAGCTTGTCAAGTATTGCAATGGAAGATGATCTACCAGCTGTAGCAATTTACCTTCATGACTTTTAGCCAATGAATTCAGTTTAGAGTACAATAAAAAAAAATTTAACACTTTCTAAATTCTTGACTGAGCTAAAGTTAACATCACTGGTGAAAATATTAGCCAGGTAGTCACATAGCAAGTGGGAAAGCTCACCCTTTAATGCTTTTACCTATAGGGTGACCAGACATCCTCTTTTACCCGGACATGTCCTTTTTTTGAGACTTAAAAAAATGTCCGGGCAGAATTTTACAAACGTCCAGGATTTTTTTTACTCGAGAAGTGTTTCGTTCACAAACTAGTCTCGCCTCCTCCTATTCCATTTGGTTTGCTTGCGTGAGATGTTATGCTATATTAAATGGAGACCCAGCTGAAATCCAAGCTGGTTTCCCTTTAGGCTGCCACAAGCTCACCGATTGGCTCTGCCGTTTCTTGCTAACGTGTGATTGGCCGTCGCCACTGTCACTCCCTTAAATGGAGTCTGGACTGCAATTTGGCCGGCAGTCCATTTTCACCTGTAAGTTGTTAACGTGTTGAGCGTTTGCCTGTGTTACGTCAGCTAGATGTATTTTAATATCAGCGGTTTCATATTAAAATTCATTAATATTTACATTTGAGTGTGTGTCTGTTTGTGTGTGTGTACCAGTCTGTGATAAGCCATCTATATGCCTCTAAATGTAACTATTATCAAAATAAATAGAATTTCTGCTTATTTTTACTCAAAACTGAGGTATAATTCTGTGTAAATAAGATCTATTGACCATACAGTCCAAACATATGTGTAACATTGGTGATAATAAGCTGAAGTGAAGTTGACTAAAAAGGATTCCGTGATCATTTTATGCTACATGCTTTTAACAGTTTATTATTTATAAATAATATGTAATAATGTATTAATATTTTATTAATGAGTAATATACATTTTTATTACTTTATTATTCATAATAAAGTTTAATAGTTATTATTAGTATTATTAATAGTAACTAGTAATTATTAATAAAATATAAATCATAATTTGTCAATATTTATTAATAAATAATAATAATAAAATTTGTGTTCAAGCACCAAAAAAAAAAAAAATTATTTGAACATGTACACTGATTGATCCCATTGGTTATGTTTTGCTAGCGAGCTTGCTGGTCAAGTCCTTCAACATAGAAACATCTGCCAGCTGTAACAGAGCTGTTAATTACTGCTGAACAACTTTGCACATCAAACTCAGCTGTCCTTCACACACAGTGCAGTAAAAGTGTGTATTCTGGAAGAGCTGGCGAATAGCCCAGCCTCATGAATAATTCACCGGATGCTAAAGAGGCCTTTTAATCTCGATATTCATCGCAGCTATTCTCACCACGTCACTCACTGCGTGATCAGCACATTTTACTCAATATGCTACTTGAATCCTGTGGTGTGTGTTTGTGGTGTGTGTGTGTGGGTGTGTGTGTGTGTGTGTGTGTTTATATTGTGTTTGTGATCCCCTGTGATTACACAGAACATCATTGTCAGCCTCTCCGTGTTCTTCCCCACAATTACGGCCTTGAGTATCTGTGTATGGGTGTGTGTGTGTGTGTGTGTGTGTGTGTGTTCTCTGGCAGAATTCCAAATGAGAGCTTTGCTAACACTGTCTCTGCCACCAAAAAACATCATGCTAATATCTACCTTTGCTTTCTATTATCTAAATAGCACTGTGGTATCATCCAGATTACAAATTACAAATCTGTGTAATTACCCTGTAATTACATTGTAATTAATGCTTAATAATTTATAATTATGGTGTCTTCTTAAGTCAGTATTAAGTAGTATGTAAAAAATATTCTGCAAACTCGATAGTGGCTAAAGAGTTGATGCTAATTGTTAATTATGAATGCAGGTTTACATACATCAGTATGCTGTAAAGAGGCTAATTGTGTCCAGATAAAAGAGACCAGATCTGTGAAATGATAACCAGTTCGGTGTTCATTATCTATTAAATAAAGAGTGATTTGGCTGTTGTAGTCTTTCAGTAATAAACAACAGTATAGGCCAACAATATTAGGTAGTAAGTAACTTTGTACACTGTGACAGTTAGGCTTGGGCGGTATAAAGGTATTTAGGGGGGGGGGCGGTGCGAAGGGGGCACTCAGCTGCAGCAGCTGCCGCCACTGATAATACAGCATACCACGGTATTTTCTCAAGCTCATACCAAGGTATGAAAAACACCAATACCGCCCAACCCTAGTGGCAGTAGTCAAATATCAATGTCCCCAGTCTAGCTGCAGTTCTGGAGAGACAGACATGGCTGCTCATCTATGGATGACTGATAGTTTAAAAATATGATGCACTAATTTGTAGATGTCTAATTTGTCATGGTATCTTACATTCAAGTAGATTGTACACCTATGCGTATCAGCCTACTTATCACTAATTCAAGTCCCTTAACCCCACCCCTGCTTTAACCACTTGGTTACCTTGTGTCTGTTGAGCTTCTGGTCAGTTTTACACAGTCATATTCTGCAAACGTAGGCAGGTAATTAGTAAAAGTGACTAGTAGATTAGTTAGTTTAGGACTTTCTTTGGTGTTACAAATTGGTATGCTTCTTCAAAAACCAGGGACAGGCAACCAGAAATGGAGACTGGTGTATAAATATGGGGGGTGGTTAGAGATCTGGTCTTGTGACCAAAAGCTTGTGAGTTTGATCCCTGAGCAGGTCATGACTGAAGTGCCCTTGAGCAAGGCACCTAATCCCCAGTTGCTCCCTGGGCGCCATGGACAGGGCTGCCCACCACTTCAGGCACATGTTCTCACAACCTAGTGTGTTCACTAGTGTGTGTGTTTCACTGCACAGATGGGTTCAATGCGGAGGTCAAATTCCATTGTGTGCAAATCACATATGCAGAAGTTTAATTGAATTAATAATCATCACTATTTAAGACTTGAAAACATAGTTATATGCATATTGCTAATCAATAGCATTTAGCATTAGTCATAGTCACACCTAATGCAGACTTGTACTTAGCCTGTTACCTGGTAAATGCCCTTTAATAACTGGTAATGACACTACCTTGTTGACTTAATCCCTACCGAGGACCAAAAACTGAAAGAATGTTCAACGATAACAGGAATCAGTTTTAATCCAAACTATCTGACTGTCCTGACTGCAGGATTACGTCAGTTAATACTGATTGCAGTGAAGTTGCTGAGAATGACACCATCCTGCATGTCGCTGCTGCTCCCCTGTGTCCTGTAAATGGTTAATGGCTTCCTTGTGTGGTAGCTGTGCTGTGTGGAGCTGTAGCTGTGTGTGTGGTGAGTCATACAGCAGCTCTCTCACAGCTCGCTTTCACTTTCCTCCTGTGATCACGGCCTTCACTTTCTGTCTGCTTCTGTTTTACACCGAGCTAGAGCAGCAGCGATACCACACATCAACAACACCACACACTGCTTACTATATCAGTCACATTCAGTAAACACCCAGAATACAGCACAGCAGAGCAGTGGAGAATAGAGTACAATACAATAGAATAGAATAGAGTACAATAGAATAAAATAGAATAGAATAATATACAATTGAGCAGAATATATTACAATGGAAAATAATATGCTAATAGTAAGTAGAGTAGAATAAAAAGAAATTGAGTAGAATAAATAGAGACTAAAATAATATAAATTTTAATACAATAGAGTATAAAATAATAGAATGGTTTTAGAGAGACTCAAAAGAGAGGCGTTGATAAAATAGAATGTTCAGGAGAATAAAACAACAAAGTAAAGAATATAACATAACCGAACAGAGTAGAATAAAGTAGAGTACAATAGAAAAGAATGACGGAATATGATAATGAGTTTAGAAAATAATAAAACAGAGTAGAGTAGAATTTAATATAGTGGTTTACAGTATATTAAAATAATAATGATTTGAATATAATAATAATAATAATAATAATTATTATTATTATTATTATTATTATTATTATTATTATTATTATTATTTATTATTATTATAAAATACAATAAAATAAAATAACAAGAAAAAAACTACTAAGTAAGACTCAGAAAGGTTGTAAGTCCACTTTTAAAACTAAGGTCTGAGGAGCCCTCAAATGTACAGGAAGAGCATTCCACAGATGACAGACAGAGACAGAGAATTCCTGATCACCCATGGTGCAGAGTTTGGAATATGGAGATGGTTTGTGTGGGCGAAAGTAGATTTTGGAATAAGAAGTTATATAGTCGAATAGAAAATAATAAAGTAGTCAAAGTAGAAATAATTGAATTGATTGTGCAGGTTAAGGTAGCTCAGTGTTTGCATTCAGATAACCTGCCTGACCCACAACCAGGTTAACATCAACCCTGTACACAGATAGAGCAGAGACATAACATATGTTATTTAAATTTCTACTGAAACAGTCTCAACATTATAACAAATAAAGTAAAAATTTTCAGTTTATGTTTTTCAATTAAATTATGAACACAAATTAACTTTATCATGATTATTTAACCTGTGTAATTACATTGTAATTATCTATTAGTAATGCTCAACCACCAGACCTACCATAGAAGCTAGTGCAGAAACCATATCAACCATTTAGCAACCACATGGCAGACCACTGACCTAACAAACACCCAGGAGATCAGCAACCTCCTAGAAAAACCTTAGCAAACATGTTGCATCACACTTTTCTATAGTTTGCCTAATGCTAGCCTAGTCACATGATGTAGTCATGATGTAATCATGTTCAGACAGTGAGCCCAAATCTGATTTTATCCAGATTTTTGGTAGTCCAGAGAATCAAAAACCAAATGACTTCTAATATTTGCAAATCTGATGCAAGCCACATTTGTTTTTTTTTAAATCCAGTTACAATCAGATTTGTACAGACTCATCTCCCTCCAGTCACTCTGGCCGCTCAAATTGGATTTCTAAGTGTCTTTTGCCTCATTTGCAACGTGACAAAGAACAACACATTAAATCCAGAGTGACAGAAGTGTGCAGATCCAAGAAGTGCCACAAAGGTCCCATGTTGCCAGGTCCCGAAACATTCTCAAGCCCACTGTCTGACAGAAAGCCCCCAAACACAAACTTAAAACTAACCCAAAATCTAAAGAGTCTAACCACAGATGTTTGAGGGAGTTGTTTTTTATTACACTTAAATCTTATTTTACTCTTAATTTAATCTATATTTTCAGATCTCTCCACTGGGGTCTTCTAATATTAGAAAGTCTTCCTAAGGCATCTCCAACACTGTTTTTCTACTGTGTGACTGTACGAGTGACTGAATATTTTAAAATAGTCCAAAAGCCAACACCACCTCTGAAATTTTACCCACAAGTTCATTCAAATGTATATCGCAATTTTGCAGGAAATCCGCAAACCTGGCAACATTGCAGGTGCATCATTAGTATGGCTGTAATTACTGATGCCTGCACTGTTACCACAGAAAGCCAAGCGGATAAACTTGTAATGTGCAGGCAGACAAATCTGATCTGATTATTTACTAATAACAGTGCGGACACTCATCTCAACAGATCTGATTTGAGAAACAAATCTGATTCGCCAGCAGTCTGATCGTAGCCTAAGTGATCTACTCTGCTAAGCTCTGTGATCATTTTTAAAGTCTACAGCATAAATGCTGGTAAAACACATTTAGTACAAACTAGATTGTGAGCCTGTGATTATCCATCGCTGCTTTGTAACTCTGGGAAGATCACAGAAGGGCTTTTGGAATACTGATGCACTTTTGTGTGACACTGACTATTAATCTTTCTACGTCTGCATTATTAATGCTCCTTAATCCTTCTCAGATCACTTACAGAGCAACTTTGCTCATTGTTGTAATTAAAATGCTATTTTCTTCGGTCAAAGGTTTTGCAATATGAGGGAAAACTCCTCTTTTATTTCTGAATGGTTTTCCCATTTACAATAAGCACAAAGGCTATATTTTCTGTGGATGCTAAAAGAGAGTGGGTAAGTAGGCCAGCTTATGCTTCTCTGAAAAAAAACCCTTCCCTTTTTAATACACCGTCTTTTCAAAAGCATGTCAGGGAATACAATGTGAGGAAGCTGGAGATATCAATGTGCTTTTGAGTTTCTACCAGATGTCATAAAGAATTCAGGAATGACAATGAACAATGTGCATTTTATTGGAATTCATGCAAAAGAGTAATGGAATAAAAAGCAATGCCTGAATAAATAAACTGCACAAAGCCCGTAATCATAAACCTAAAGTTATAAACCAGTTTTAACTTTGTAAAGGAAAGGCACAGAGAACAGAATGATCAAGGCCTGTATGTTAGGTTAAACAGAAAGTTGTATGATTATTTATTTATTTATTTATTTATTTATTTAATCATTAATTTTTGGACCCAATTTCCCTGCAGTGTAGTCGTAGTCAATCAACTCACCCATCCTCTAGGACTCTTCTAATCACTAGTAATGACTCTTACCCTGCTCTGATGCATGTGAAGTCAGGCTTCACCTCTTTTTGAACTTCTGGATATACATCATCACTGGGCAGCCAACACGTTTGGAGGAAATAGCAGGGTCAACAGCTCTGATGAATCAGCTGACAGACGCCTGAGCCAACAGACATTATATGGTAGCAGTGATGGGGAAAGAGCACCATCTACCCGTCCAGAGAGAGCCAGTTTTGCTCGGCTGTTGATGGTAAGCAGCATGAAGCAGGGACTTGAACTTGTGATCCTCTGATAATAATGTCAGCACCTTCATCCACTGAGCCACTCAGGGCCAACTGTATTGTATTATTTGCAGTAACAATGTTTTCCCACACTAATTGGATCTGTTCTCTTCTATCTGGTTCTTAGTTTTGAGGCACTGGAGGCGAGACAGGCTGCTCGAGTTTTTGATTCATTGTAAGACACTGGAACGCACTTGTTTTAGTTACAGCAGCTGGTTGCAGATGTAGCCCCAACACAGTGTATGAGTACATTTGTAGGATTCATGCATGAAAAGGCAGTAAAAACAGCATTTATCATCAAATGAGTGTTCAAGAAATGAATTACATTACAAGGGACTTTTTGTGTCTGCATCAGCTGAAGTGTGTGTGTGTGTGTGTGTGTGTGTGTGTGTGTGTGTGTGTGTGTGTGTGTGTGTGTGTGTTTTGGTGGTGTGTAATATGGATGTATGGGGTTCTATAGCAGTGGGTTGTTTATTTTAACACATTATTAAAGCAATTCCTTCCATCCATCTTCTTAACCACTTTATGCTGGTCAGGGTCATAGTGAGTCCCCCTACCCTACGGCACTGTGCAGGGTATTCTACTGTTTATAGTCAGGACAGAGTGCCCGTCTATTGCTGGACATACACACACTCACCCCAGGACAATTTAGAGTACCAAATTCACCTTACCTCTTTGTTATTGGACTGTGGGAGGAAACCAGAGACTCTGGAGGAAACCCACATAGACTCGGGTAGAACATGGATACTCCACACAGATTCCTGAGAGGCTGGAGGAACTTGTAGACAAAGCTCATGTATGCCAATTGTACACCTATATAGTGGGCATGTGCAGGAATTTGACCTTACGTAGTGGCCAGTGGGTGTAAAAGCTTGTATACTGTACGTTCTTGTAATCGTATTCATTAGCATGAAAACACTGATCTGAGAGAAGATGCCTGAATTCTCAAAATTGTTTGGCCTGTTGGATTCTCAGTTCAGCAGGTTCTCAATGTACTGACGTCTAATGTGAAGTCTGATCTGAGCTCTGCATGACAGGCAGCTCAGGTTTTACTGCACTGAAAGCTGCTCTCAGGCCTGCCTGATGTGTCTGCGCTAGCGATAGTGCCATGACGAGTTCATTCTGACAATGTCAGATGCTGAAAATAGAAGAAGAAAAGATGGATCTTCTGTGGATCAGATTGCAAACTGAATGTACATTTCTACTGGGGACTCTGAGGACATGTCCCCAACACTTTCAGAAATGGCTGATTTTGTCCCCCCCCCGTTTTGAAAGTGATCATAATTTTTTACTGTTTTGGTTCCTTCTGGACTGTTTTTGCTGCAACACCGTTTTGACGCTGAACTGGATTCTTGCCTGCTCAATCACTCTCTGATTGGTAATTTTCTTCCTAATCAAAAAGCACCGCTCTCTTTCAAAACAATTCAACTGATCTGTATTTTGGGACAACTGAGAAGATATGACTTGACAATTTCAGCCATAAAACCTTTTGTTAAGTCCCAGCCCAAGCCCAAACAAGCCTGAGGACTTGATTTAATAAAGGAATGACAATTTGTGTATTTGTTTCCTTTTTTCCTTTGGGGCTGATTTTGCTCCAACACCATTTTGATACTTGACCAGATCACGTCCTGGACAAATATCCATCTCGGATTGGTCATTTTTAATAATGGAGCTTTTCTGAGCTGTATTTGAGGGAATCTTGTAGTATTGATTAATATTACTGGGTTTTTATCTATGTAAATTGGAGTTACAAGCTGTATTTTGTTACATTTATTTCATAATAATTCAATTAATGTGCTTGATTTAGTCAGATGAAATATATTATGATGTAGTATAATCTGAAAGACAGAAGCAAAAAAAAGTTTGTGTTTAGATTTTGTTACACAACATGGCACAACTTTTAATTACAATAAATAGAGTTCTATTATTGCAGAACTGTACAAATGGATTTTCATGCATGCCCAAGGACTTGATTTAATAAAGGAACGCCAATTTGAGGGGCAGCTGAATTGAGTGCAACATCCGGTCCACATTCGTTAAAGCAAAGTTACGCTAAAATGGTTCGGCCGCAAGCTGAGATCCGCTCAGTCAGCCAGAGGGAGAGGCAATTACTGCCGCTGTGCCTGGCAATTATTTGAACTGGCACATGTGTGAAGATTTCACATTGTTGTTGGTCAGAATATATTTGTGGCCCAAGTGCAGGATTGTCAGATTGATGGATGGATAGTTGGATGGATGGATGTAGTAGTTACAGAAGTTCATTGTCAGCAGGAGATCAGTAATGTCTCTGCAGTAAAGAGATTCATTGTAGAACCTTAATGCAGGGGATAAGAACATTCTCGCATTGCTTGTGCCACCCATTGGATTCGGTTCTCTGACTTGCAACACCCAATTAAAGCATTCATTAAAGCAAATTTACCACATCATGTTCTCAATACAGCTCCCACAAACCACTCATTCTACATTGTCGTTTATATGCTAACCCTCTGATTTTCTTGGCCTCCATTGACCCTTCTTCTCTCTTTATTTATCTTCTTTTTGGAAGAAAGGAGCAAGTAGGGAAATGGTTCAGCCTCAAGCTGAGATCCATTCAGTCAGCCAGAGGGACAGGCAATTACTGCCGCTCTGCCTGGCAATGAGAGCGCTGAGCTCCTCTTAGCTCCTCCACTAAGGTTAACAAGATCCACTGTCCCCCGGAACCTGACTGACAGGTGGCTTGATTGCTTTCAGAGTTTCATTTGAACACCTGAGTGAGATCAGCTTTTGGGCTTCAACTTCCTCACCTGAATGAATTTAGATACGTGGCCAAATGACTGCATGGCAGTCAAAGTGTCTAATTAGAGACGATGCACCTGGGTATGATTCGTTTGTGACTGGTGTCTGTTAGGTAACAGTGGTCTAGTGCTGTTAGCACTGTATTTAGCCTTCAACTGTGACTGTTTACTGAACTACTTATACAAATATCAGCTCCTCAAACGCTTCATGTTTTTGTTATTTTTGTGAAAATAGCCACTGGGTGCTTCTTCTAGGGCAGGGGTCTTCAAATCTTGACTTTAAATCCAGTGTCCAGTTCTGGATTGTTTTATAGTTAGATGAACTGTTGATGTAACTCAATTGCCCCTTAGCATCATACCTATCAGTTGCTACAAAAGTGTGAACTGACATAGGCATTCAGATCCAGATTTGAAGACAAGGGTTTTACGGCAAGACCTTCAAGGGCATATGCATATTAGAGCCAGGTGGGCTGGATCTGAACTCTCCAGGAACCATCCAGGACCAGGATTGGGCACCCTTGCCATAAAACATAGACTTCATAGATTTGAAATCCAGGGTTTTACGGCATGGGTGCCCAATCCCAGACCTATATGTCCTGGATCCTGGAGAGTTCAAATCCAGCCCACCTGGCTCTAATATTCAGATGCCCTTGAAGGTTTTCATTGCCTGAAACAAATGCAGCACAGTCTCACACGAAAACATCGCAAAGGTGACTTTCTCAAGTACCGTGCCCAAACGTCTACCCAGTGACGTTTTCTGCTCGTTCGGAAACCCTGAACATCTACCCAGTGACGTTTTCAGCTCATTCGGAAACCCCCGGATTTTGCATCATCACCTGAGTGCAGCCGAACGTCCGCCATATTGCTACCTAACTAGTTGGCGCTTGGTGATGCATCGACAGTTATCACACCAACATTTGCCAATTCTATCTGCTCCCATATAAATGCCCGCGCCTTGGTTACGTTCTGGCACTATAAAATCATATAACCCATATGAAGAGTCTTAACTTGCTTAGCTTACCTAGGCTAGCGTTAGCTAGTTAGCTTATTGCTAAACTAGCATTAGCTAGTTAGCTTATCGCTCATACAAACAGCGCAGGCATCTCCGGTGATCCCCGTTTATCCCTGCATCTTTAGTAAGGCCCTGTTAATGAAAAATCCGTCCATCCATCCATTATCACACCCGCTTAATCCTTATCAGGTTTCATTAAAAAATATAAATCTGAAAACACAAACAGCAAAGCAATATGGCGGACGTTCGACTGCACTCAGGTGATGATGCAAAATCCAGGGGTTTCCAAACGAGCAGAAAATGTCACTGGGTAGACATTCGGGTGCGGTACTTGAGAAAGTCACCCCTGTGATGTTTTCGTGTGAGACTGTGTTGAACAAATGTGATACAGCTAAACTATGCATGGTGCTCTTCAGGACCAGAATTGAACATCCTTGTTCTTTTGAGCATCCTTGTGCAAACCATAGTCATGGCACCTTTAAAGCGTAAAGGAACTGTTCTGAAGAAAACAAACATGTTAGCAAAGCAATGCTAAAGATGCTAACATTTGCCCCTCAGTCTGATCATAGTTGCTCATAACTGTAACTTGTCAAATGGGGTGGTTAGAGTGAATTTGCATGAGTTGGCAGCATTGAGATGCTGCTGTTGCGAGAGCATCTGCTGTGCTTTGCCTTAAATAGCTCTTCCTGCGGGTTTAATCTAGTGTTAAATGAGCGCAAAATGAGACATTGTGCTGATTTTATGGAATGTGGGTTATTTGAGTAATGACCCATCTTTACTCACTGCCCTCCCCAACATGTCCCTTTGGAAGATATCCACTGCCATGTTTGCGAACATACTCTTATGAATTAGCATAATTCTATATGTAGATTAGCTATGTAGATTAGCATGCATAATGAATTAGCCTAAGGCTCGTGCCTCAGAGACCAAGAAGGTTTCTGAGTTATTCGAGGCTCAAGAGGTTGTACAATTCAGTCAGGTAGAAATATATATGAGAATTTCCCCATGAAACCACAGAGAGATTGAGATAAAAGAGAGGAAGGCTAAAAGTTAGCATGATTCTGAAGCAGCTCAAATGTAATCCAGGCTTAATAACATGGGGTCTGCATATCTAGGTCATGGTTTCTGCTCTCCAAACAGCCATTTTTGACCTTAGACCCAATTGTTGGTCCATTATTAATGAATCATGGTGCACTGAGAATTGGCTAATCAACACAATTACATTTTCTACACCTTATAAGGTAAAATAATCATAAAATGGTTAAATACAATAAATCAGCAATGGATAATATGCAGATATGCATTTATTTGTCAATGCTATAGTATTTTGGATTACTGAGTACAGGGCTTCTATATCCCAGTCCCAAGACCTCCATCTGCTACATGCTTTAGTATTTGATTCGATGCATGAGCTAATTATCAAGACCCAGGAGTCAGGTGTGCTAGAGGAAGGTACTGTGCAGATTTAGATAAAGCTACTAAAGTCAGATCTGTTTCTGTCAGCCTTTTCAGATAATCTTTGATAGCCTTTGACATTATCCATTGGTTTATCTCATGGATCTCTCTTCTATCTGCTTCAGCTTAATCTGTTAAATCTCATTTGCTTAATCATATTTCTCAAAATTCTCATTTGCTGATCCTCATTCCACGATCTGATATGTTTCAGAGGGGATTGGTTCCTCTTTTCAGTCTAGACTTCTCTCAGTGGTTCTTCTTCATTCTTTTAAGGAGTTTTTCCTTATAAGTCAGGGTTCTTCTCAGTGGTTCTTCTTTGGGTTCTTCAAGAGACTTTACATTTGAGTCAAGGTCCTTCTCAGTGGTTCCTCTTTGGGTTATTTGGGAGACTTTACATTTGAGTCAAGGTTCTTCTCAGTGGTTCTTCTTTAGGTTCTTCAGGAGACTTTACTTTGAGTCAGGGTTCTTCTCAGTGGTTTTTCTCTGGGTTCTTTGGGAAACTTTACATTTGACTCCGGGTTCTTCTCAGTGGTTCTTCTTTGGGTTCTTCAAGAGAATTTACATTTGAGTCAAGGTCCTTCTCAGTGGTTCCTCTTTGGGTTATTTGGGAGACTTTACATTTGAGTCAGGGTTCTCCTCAGTGGTTCTTCTTTAGGTTCTTCAGGAGACTTTACTTTGAGTCAGGGTTCTTCTCAGTGGTTCTTCTCTGGGTTCTTTGGGAGACTTTACATTTGAGTCATGACTTAAGTCATTGTTTGCAGCAATCAACTCTGCCATTCAGACACCCAGTGGAAGTTCATTCCACCATTTCGGTGCCAGGACAAGAAAATCTTGAAGGATTTTGTCTGAGCCATTATAAATGTCGCACTAGAGCAGAGGTGTCCAATCTTTTCTTGTTGGGGGCCAGAAGTAGAAAAATATGTGCAGTCACAGACCATAGACAAGGGGTGGGCAACTCCAGTCCTGGAGGGCCGGATTCCTGCACAGTTTGGTGATCTACTTGATCAAACACACCTGATTTAACTCAGCAGGCAATTAGCAGGTTTAATTTTATTGTCAGAGCACAATCACCACCAAACTCTGCTGGACACCGGCCCTCCAGGACTGGAGTTGCCCACCCCTGCCATAGACTCAGACTTATAGTAGTACTATAAGAGTTTTTAGGTGGTCATGGTACATTTTTTAAGTAGTCCAAAAAAAGTTCAATATTTACTCACAACTGCATTAAAAAAGCCAAATTTTGCACAAAACCCAGTGACTAGTCTTTATATGCTGAAGTCATTTTTCCTAGCCAGTGCGTAATTTAGCTCATGTAGAAAAGACTAAAAGCAGAGTTGTCTATAGATTGTAGTGAAATTATCTATTTAATCAGTGATTTCAGTTTTAAGATATTTATATTAAAGCAGATAATAGAGAATGTACCTTCTACTGTCAGAGGAAAAATTATCTAAAAAATGTGTTTGTGTCTCGAGCAGTTTTATTACCATCATGCGAAAATGATCTTCATAATATTGATAACAGATTGTTAGAGTTAGCGTATGATGTGAATCTGAATAGCCCACAGCAGCTCAATATTTAATTTAAAAAATGCTATAAATTGATAATCTGTTTGTGTGTTATTAGTTTAAAATACTTATTTGTTTGATTTTTGCTACCAACTAATTGGCAAATATAACAATCAATCAATCAATTATCAAAATGGATTTATACAGTGCCTTTTACAGCTGATGTTGTCACAAAGCTGCTTTAAATAATTTGTGTCAGAAATAGATAATTAGAATAAAGAAAAAAATGTAAAAGCCCAATGCAAGCAAACCAAAGGCAACAGTGGCAAGGAAAAACTCCCTCGAGGCTGGATGAAGAAACCTTGGGAGGAACCAAGACTTGCAAAGGTTATCCATATACAAAAATACAAAGAGGGAGAGATGAGAATAGAGAGTGGGGGGGGGGGAAGGAGGATGGGAAAAAGCAAAAAGCAGGTGAGAAAGTTGTTATTTTTTTATTTTAAGCCGTATAGAAAGTTGACAGAAAGTTGACAATTAATGTTATGTAAGGGATTAATCTTGGTGGGGGGGGGGTGATCGATGTGGAGTCTGCTGGGCTGCTAGTCTCACTGGGTGCACCACTAAAGCTCTGTTTCTAGAATCGCCCCTGTTATACAGCCGGTGAATTGAGCTGTATTGGGATTTACTGGGTACACTAGTATATCAGCAGAGAAGTCAGTGAACAGTGTACAAAGCTTTAGAATGATTGACATCTGTCGGTCAATCACCCGCTGTCTGGCTCTGCTCTCTCTCTCTCTTTCTCCTTGTGCAGGAAAAGTAATCGATCCCAGCATTGAGTGGGAGAGGGGGATTTCATGGTAAAGGTGAATCGATTGGCAGAGCTATTAATGACAAGAGACCACAGTCTGACAAATTGCCTCTTTGTCTTTGGTTAATGTCTTCTGGCTAGAACACTTCAACTCTGAGCAGTGGAGAAATCGATAGAGCCCGAAATTCAACTCCATTCACATGTGTTGAGTACACACCAGGAAGGCATCGCAGGTCTCTGAGGAGCCACTGTGGGCATCAAACCAAAAAATCACACAAAGAACATGTGAAAGCACGTGTGTACACCTAAACCATGTCATTCCCTTCCCCCATCTTTTCTACCCTCACATTCTTCTCTCCCAGCCCCCCATGTTCCTCATTCAGAGCTCCAGCACATGGTACTGGCATAATGTGTTCATGTAACTGGAAATGGTGCTTGTTTTTCACCGTGATTAGATTTTCAAAGGAACAAAAGGAACCCGGAGTGTTATGGAGCGGTGGGTGAGGCTGTGGCTTCCTGTGTTAATCTAAAACCCATTTACAGAGTTGCATTAAATCTCCACTGTCTAAAGGTCCATAAATGATGATTAGCAGAAGGAAACCATTATTACACAATTATGGATGATTCTCGGCATGTTAGAGACCATCAAGTTCTGGGACGAGTTCTAGCAAAGACCTGCTGGCATAACATCTGTGAACTTAAGCTGATTTTTAAGTTTCAACCATTTCAATGTGGAGTTAACCCCTAAAATTAACAAGACTAACCATCTGGTCCAAGCTTTTATTACTTACTTCTAGGCTAACTGCAGTTTCTTGTTAAGTCTATGCAGTTATTCAGTAATATTAATACCTGTCAAGGTCTAAGGCCTTCTAGGCTTTGAGAGACATTCCGCAATGTCTGGGAACCAACAATAGTTCATTTTCATTCAGTCTGTATTCAGTCTCTACACTACTCTACATTACTGCTATGTTCTGATTGGATACAAAAGGATTAGATCCACTCAAATCCTTAACAGAAAAGGATCCAATCAGAGTTATTTATTCTTTTATAGTCAGATATGACCAAGTAAGCTCTCCCATTGGTTAGGACTTCAGGATCTGCACTGAAGGACTACCACATTAGTAGCACTTTTCCACCAAAATAACTCTGGTTTTTGAACTGGTGCCATTCGGGCTTATGAGAACCTCGGTGCTTTTTAGTGAACCAGCCCGCATTTCCACTAGTTTTAGTTGAACTGAGGATATGTCACGGTGTACGTCATCAACAAAGCGGAATTATAAGCAAAGATGGTGGAGCGCATCGACTACTTGCGAGCAAGCCAAATCTAGGGCTACTTCTGGCAATAAAAAGATGCCGAAGACTTCACTACGCGAGATGAAGGGTATGTAAAATGTTGTGGACGTTGATTAAACATGAGCATGCTAAATCAACAAGTGTTAGCTAGCTATGCCTTAGCTGTGAAAAACAAAAACGGAGTTTCTTCAATGGACCGCTGTACGCTACAAGTCGCCATCTTTTTGCGTTGAGTGCTCAGGCGCGTTTGGTTCGCACTGAAAAACAAAGTATTTTTTGGTTCCCGCTGCGAACTAACGTTCCTGGTTCCGGACAGTATTTTTTTCCGATTGGTTCAAAATTAGGTTCGTGAACCAGAATGGTGCCGGTTCCGTGTTGGTGGAAAAGTCCTATAGATGAATTACAATTGGAACTATTATTAACTTAATTAAGAAATGCCAGTGCAGTCAACCACAGTTTTAGTAAAGTAGTCACCGTCTGCTTGTATTATTCATGGTAATGCATGTTTCAAACTGCAAATATCTGTATTTAACCTAAAAATGCCAAAAAGATTACCATTAGCTTAATGGTAATATTACACTTTAATCCATTTAGAGGACTAGCAGAAATTATCATTGTGGTCCAAACTGATCTAGCTCTAATAGTTGTGGTTCACAACTAAATAACGTAACATTTATTGTAAGAGGTTAAAGGTACCAAATGCCCATTGTCCTCTATTATAAGCAGGTTTTGAGTCCAGAGTGTTTCTGTAAATGGGATTGAGGTAGTTCTCTGTCCTTTTGTCCCAGACCTCAGAGTAAAACAAAAAGCAAAGGTTTCTCAGAGACAGAAGAGATGCTAAAAATGAAATTCACTGGAGAATGATGTTCTTGAAAGACCAGTTAACCTATATTTGAAAGACTAAACCCTATTGTTCTAAAATTGCTTTTGTTTGCTGAGCTTTTGTTCTGTTCTTTGAACCATGACCCATTTTTCTCTGTTCCACACATTTAGGCTTAGATCTATGCCTAGAATTATTTTTTAAATAATTAAATCCATAAATTAATTACATTGTAATTACATGTACTTTTTGTGTTGTCTGGGTTAAGTACTGCACTTCTTTGTCCATCTTTTTTATGTGTAAAATTCTTACTTCTTGTCTTTGGGTCATTACCTTTTCTGTCACTGGGGTGATGTTCATCAAGGTTCTGTTCTGGGAACTATTTAGTTGTATTGACAACTTCACCCCGTCACCCTGTCCTGATGCCAGATTTCTACATTTATTTTACTGTTTAGATCCAAATCTGCTTCTTTCTTCTGGGAAAGTCCATGTAGAAGATGCACTTCTTGACCTTACGGACCATGCTGGACCACTAAAGAGTCATCTTCATTGTTTATACTTTCTGACAGTGGACCCGTTTGCTCTTACATTGTTTAGTTTGTATGAATTGTCAGGAATGTGCAGTTGTGGTATGCTAATGAGGTTTAAACAGTGCTTGAGCAAATGAAAGTGCTGCTGAGGCTGTGTGAGCTGCACTGGCTAATCTTAGCCTTTGCCCTGGAGCTCTTTCTCCACACACACTCATATTTGTGTGTGTGTGTGTGTGTGTGTGCGTGGTATCTTCTCCAGTGCTCTTGGCCCGGAGGCGAAAGGCTTCTGTCACAGAAAATCCATGCATGCTGACCGCCTGCCGGCAGCCCAGTGTGAATCAGTTAGCGTGAGAGTGTGTATCCTGCAGAGTGTGAGAATGTGTATGTGTGTATGTTGTCACTGTTGTCACAAAAACTTTACAGGACACAGAAAAAAGATTTGATCTTTGATCTTTAATGTATGTTATATTAATAACAGAATCAACCATTTTATTGGTTCACATTTGGGATGCAGCTATCTGTCCGTCCATCCGTCCGTCCATCCATCTCATACATATCTCTCTGTATATTATCTTTCTTTAATATTTGTACATGCAAAAGTGAGGGAACCCTATTTATTAATCCCTCCTTTGGCAATTCAGGTATCATAGCTTGTATACACAGCACTAGACTTTTTCTTGCTTGACAGATCTCCATTCACTCTTCCTTGTAAAAGACTTACAGTTCTGTCAGATCCGTGGGCCAACTTGCATGCACTTTGAAGCCTGTCCACAGGTTTTCCATAATATTTAGGAACTGTTAGGGCAAAAACCTTTCGCTTGTGCTTCTTGAGATTTTTTAGATGGTGTGATGTTTGCATCCAGAATTTGATGGTTTTTAATTAAATCAACATGCCACTGGCTCCACAAATGCAAAGTATAATTGAAGTGCTTAACAGATGGAGCGGTTTTCCTTTCATGACATTCTGCACCCTTTTCACTCCAAACATACCTTTACTCACTGCTGACACAAAGCTAATCAGTCCACATGACTTGTGAATGCATCAGACTTGTATAGATGTTCCTTTGCAAACATCTAACACTACATTTTGTGGTGAGGACGTAGGAAAGGTTTTCTTCTGATGACTCTTCTATAAACGTCAAACTTCTGCAGTGTCACTTCACAGTATAAGAGTGTGCCACCACTCCATAGTTTGCAAAATCTTTCTGAAGGTTTTTTGGAGTCAAACAAGGGTTTTGATTGGCCTAGCAGCCCTACAAGCAGCTCTCTCTGAAAGTTTTCCAATCCTTTGGACTTCAATTTGACCTCCACTTTTTTTGTTAATTGCCCATTCTTAGTTACGTTATTAACTACGGACATGGCTTCCTGAAAATTTTGCTGTCTTCTTATATCCTTCTCCTGCTTTATGTACATCAATTATTTTAATACAAGAAGGCTTCTTAGAGGTGCTCAAGGCTGCTGATTGTTGAGACAAGGTTTGAGTCAATTTATTTTATATATATATATATATATATATATCAGTGGCGGATGCTGGTCTCTCAAGGAGGGGAAGCTCAATTTCGGGCTACATCATAAAATATGTAAATTCTACCCTCCATTCCTTTTCAAGAAAATGATCTGTGACCCTGTCGTACCAACAAGGCGTTTTTTCCAGGGACTTGACTACTGTCCTCTC
>BRDA01052979.1:0-13022 GCA_036984385.1 Crenuchus spilurus | reverse complement strand
TCTTCCAGCTGTTCGTTATATGCTCAATTTCCTTTTTCCAGCCACTTATTGCTACTTGTCCCAACTTTTTGGGGATTTGTTGACACTGTGAAATTCTCCTTTAAAATGTTACATTTACTCAGATTAAACTTTTATTTTTTTATTCTATTACGAATAAAATATATTTACATTTTCCATCTCCACATCATTGCATTCAGTTTTTATTCACAATTTGTTTAGTGTCCCAACTTTTTTGGAATCCAATTTGTACTTTACCTCACAGAAGGTTGATAAACAAATCGTTTTTTTTTGCTGTCCTCTTAATCTTAAAATCTAACAATAAACAGTGATAACAGAACTGTGGTATAATCACAATAATACACTCGAAGTTCCACCTGTAACCTGAGATATTGGCATTAATGTACGACCTGTACTATGACTGCAGCACCTCAGTGCCAGTATCTCAGGTTCTAGCACGTTCATTTTTGCTTAATTATGGTTTAAAATGTTACATGATTAAGAAAACTAATTCAGATTTGTGTCTAGAGCTGATTGTGTTACTGATAACACTGCTGTTAGCTATATGTATCGCTATGTAATGTCCATTTTGCCAATTTTTATAGACCGGACCTCGCTGTACTGTTAACCTATGAACACATTGTAACATTCTCACTTTCTATTAATCACTTCAGCTACAGACTGTAGAGCAGTTTAAGAGCACTCATTACTGGATGTAAGACTAAATTACTCATTGACATATCCGGTAGCGGCGTGTTTGGGCTGTGGTTTCAGGCTGTGTGGGTGGTTCGAGTAATGGATCTCCCTCTGCTCTGATAAGACTGAGGCCGATGGCAAGGGTCAGAGTTAAAGCCTAAAGGGCCTTTATGAAGCTGATCTGTGACTCATCCCACCTCACTGAAGCCCCTGGCGACTCCTGGGTGACCCCAGAGCTTCTGTAGGAAATGAGCCCTCACTGAATCCTCCTCCACATTGACCCTCACCCATGATACTCACCTGTGAAAGAGAGCGAGCTGGCTGTAGGTGTAAGATTTCAGATCCAGCCAGGTTCACTGCGTCTGAAAGTGATGATCTGCCAGAAAGGAGACGGATAGTCTTCCCTCGTCCTGCATGACAAAGCCCATTTTCACTCCCTCTGACATATACCATTGAACTAATACTGAAGGATGGTGCAGTTTAATATCATACATTCACTAACTCTGAGCATGACTTCAGTAACCAGACAGAGTTCTGCCATGGTACTTGGTCTGCAGCAATATTTATGTAATTAAAATTACATCCACGTGAACGCCAGGTGTCAATGTTTCCCAGCAGAGCGTTGTCCAGAGCATCTCACTACCTCCTGATGTCTTTCTTAAGTAAAGAAACATACATGGACCCAGCCATTCACACATTTAAAATGTATCTAAAAGTGCTATAAATGCAAATACCATCAATACAAAAATAGTTATTTTATGATTTCTTTGCTATTCCCAGTCATTAGCTGTTATTGCCCTCAGCTGTAACATGGCATGTTTCAGATGCAGAGCCATTGAGATTGCCTGCACAGGTCTGACTTCTGTCTGTAACTGGCAATTTTATAAGGGCTTGCCTGTCCTTTGCATAAGTAATGAAAGAAGAAAGAAGATTTCATAACCAACCCTGACATGCTTTGTCTGTATTGAGAGTGCATGGTTTGACCATGGGGAATCTGTATCCCAGCCTCCCCAGTAGGTTTATGTCTCTGGGAGCTAATCTGGTTTGAGAGGCTGCCTGTAAAGCCCACATCTCCTGGCTCAGGTTCTGTCCTTCCAGGAGCTGAGCCAGTCTGCCAGTACTACCTGTAAATCCACAGGTTCTTGTTAAGCCTCTGTCCCCCCGGGGGACTATTCTAGTTTGCCACTCCTTTCTCTCCAGCACACTCATCAAACCTTGTTTAGTTTATATTGTTTAGCATAAACGCATTACCATAACCATAATGGTTCAGCAGTAGCATGCTCTGCACCGTGTTTTCTCTGTCCCACTGCGCCAGTTCAAAACCTGGTCACGGCACTTTTTAATTTGTGTTCTTTGTTTTACATTTGAATGATTGGTTGCCACCTCCTCTATCTGCAGCTTAAGTTGGCTTCTAGCGCCAGGTTTTTGTGAATATGAGGCAGCTATCAAGATAGAGGTTCCACTGTCAAATCACATTTCTATACAAACTCTACACAATTCACAAACTGCATTTACTTTTATTAATGTATTGACTTTATTGACTTCATAAATAAGTTCCTAGAAATTCCTGGAAAAAACTGGAAAGTGCCACTTAAATGACCTGTTAAATTTGAGAAGGTCGGGGTCACTTCAGATATAGAAACAGATATTTTAAGCTCTAAACAGATACTGGTACAGTTACACAGAAACTAGCATTGTGTTTCATTCCTAGAAAATGTATGGTACTCAGCATCGCCCTGTTGTTCTCACACTACTCAGTGTGTGATGTAAAGGCTCTGCACAACAGAGTGCTGCAGGGTAAAAACTGTGTTCTGTACACGTTCTCACCTGAGACAGAAAACTTTATGAGCAGACGACCGAGAACGAGTGGAGACAGTGATTTATAAAGTCAAATGTCTTGTGGTGGAGAGTGTTTATTGTTTGTTGTCAAAGCTCATGACCTTCATGTATCTTCAGAGATTATTTGTGTGTGTGTGAGAGAGAGAGAGACAGAGAGAGAGAGAGAGAGAGAGAGAGAGAGAGAAATGAGAGATGCAGCCATGAGTGTGGAAACTGATAAGAGTTAATGAGAACCGCTCAACTCTGCTCACTCCAATATGAATTTACCACACACACACACACACACACACACACACACACACACACACACACACACACACACACACACACAGTGTGTATTCCTGTATTTCTGGATTTTTTGCATTCTGATTTCTGAGTCCATCTAAACAACTATTTGTTTAACCCGATTTTCTCCTCAATGTGTTTGGTAGCAAATCGACCCATTTGTTGTTTCTCCTTATCATTTGTAATGTCTCTGACTCTAGGAGGGTGCAGACTAACACAGGCCTCCTATGCATGTAAAGTTAGGCTCCGCCTCTTTTCCAACTGCTGCTGATACATTGCCACCGGGCGGCCAATGTGCTCAGAGGAAACCACAGGAACCCCAGTTCTGATGGATCGCCTGGCATATGCCTGATCCAGCCAATATTACTTAGTAGTGCTGGCGAGAGAGTACCATCTTACTCACAGTGACTTGCAGTACTCAATGCTTTATTTTGAAAGTAAAAAAAAACACATTCACGCACATTTAATGACTGACAAAAGACTAAGAGACATGAGGGAGCTATATAGTGAATTTAATCTGAGGAAATGAACCAGCAGGGCTGTGCGATAAGCAAGACAAGGAGTGGGAGGAGACATGAATGTAAATACATGGAAGACATGGGAAATATAAACAAAGAGCATGTGACAGGATGATATGATGAGGGCGGGCACATGTAAACAAAAGAGCACATGGAGACAGCACAGCACATGGCGAATATAAACAAACACAGAGCACATGGACAGAGACGGGGACATGGACGAGGCTAATGCAGGACCACATTTGTTATGGTACATGTGGGCTAAATGTGTTTTTTCAATATAAGGGCCACATTTGGCTCACATGCAGTTTGCCAGTGTTGACAGTGGGCCAGTAGTGGCATTTTTCAGCCAGAAGTGACCCACATCCATATGCTCTCTAGGACGGCATTTTAAAAATGATTTCAATGTTATTTAAATGTTTTAATGCATGACTGTTGGTTCTGTACTGCCTTCTGTTTGGTCTTCAGGCTTCTTGTTCCTCATATGATGTTACTGAAGAACTAAAAATGTAAAAAAGTGTATTTTTTACCTCATGACAATAGAAATAATATCTCACAGAGGTGAATGCAATTTCAATTGCTCTTTGAGTGCTGTTTGTAAAAATGTGTGGCCTGTCCCTTCTGTAAAAGGTTAGAGAAAAAGCAGAATAGAGGAGCAGTTGCTCTGAGACTGAGAAGAGATACTACAGTCAACAAAGAAAACAAACAAACAAACCCATTCTGAATCCTGAAAGCTTTCATTTTGCTCTGCTGCACAGTGTCACTTTGGCACGAACTCAACAGTGAACAACACTGAATGGTGCAGAAATCAATGGTCTTTGACTGGACTGATGCTGCTGTTATTCTAATTATTATTAACTGCTGTGAAGTGGAGGCTCCTGGGGGTATTTCACAAAGTGGGATTTCACCGTTTAGCCAAATAAATGAAGTCAAAACTGTTCAGTGAGAAAAGAGCAGCAGGGCTATTGGACAATCCTCAATTTTAGCCTTAAGCTAATTGGCTAAATTAGTAATACCCCTCAGGTATCTTCAGAACATCCTGTCCTTTGGTCTTCTGCTTTCTTAATGGCTTCTAGTCCCTAGTCTTCTAATCTAGTCCCTGTGCTGCCAGTAGAATATGACTAAACATCCTATGTTTACATCCTAACATCCTAAACATCTACCTACTGGCACTATGGTCACCTCATCCCCAACTCATCCCAAAAGTACTGGATCGAGCAGATCAATGCTGTGCCCTCTAGCCCACACCTGGCATTAGACATGGTGCCAATGGGTTCAAGTTTAGTCCTATTCTATTGGCAGAACTTATCTACAGGGACTAGACAAGCTTTGTACAAGTAGCTGAATGCATTCATTAGAAAGGGTGTCCACAAACATGCCAGTAGACCAGTAAACAACGTGAGTTTATGACGTCACCACTGGATCATAATGCAGCCACATGAGACGTTTAAGTGCTGCAGTGTTCAGGGAAACAAGGAAAACTGATTGGAAGTCTGTTGAGGAATGCAAACGAATTATCTGTGAAAGTTTGTATTCTGTGGTGTTTTTTGAACGGAGCAGATCTGCCAGTGCTGGAGGCTTTTGGATTCTTCATCTTCTGGGCACTCAAACACACTTAGAATTCAATTAAATATTGGCTAAGCACTTTGATGAGCGCTGTGGTTTTGTTGCATAATGGTAATCCAACCAATCGGAGACACATCACAAGTCAAGCTTTAATCCCTGCACGAGGACTTCACTGAGCAAACAGAGGCAGCTATTTATATTTGTGTGCCATTAAAATGTTAATGAGCGATTCTTCAAAGCTTTTTATATGCAGATGGAGAACAAATTTCTGCACTGCTGCAGCTTATTGTATGTGGCTGAGAAATTAATTAGGGCTAGTGTGTGTGTGTGTGTGTGTGTGTGTGTGTGTGTGTATATAGATCTGACCAGACTTTGCTCTACTAAAATAGAGCATTGCCTAAAGTAATGAGGGCACTGCTCTGCAAATGCTAAACGCTCTTACTGAGTGCGGGGCTGTTGCCTGTTTCAGTATTAATAATCCAAAGAACATATAAATATACAGTCAACAGCCACAACATTACCACCACTCACAGGTGACGAGATTAACATTAATTGTCCTGTAATAATGCTGCAGGTGAAGGAGGGGTTCTTGTAGATGACATGTTGAATGCAGGAGAAACACACCCCCGGCTAACAATTTTTGGTCCGTAGAACATTTTCTGAACGTAACCAATCTGTTCCTCGGAACATTCAATTTGTCAAGGTTTCTAAACGTTTCGAGAATGTTTCGAGAATGTCCATTTCTTGCTTTGTAGATGAGCATCAGGGTTTTGCATCTGATGTGAGCAGCTACAGGAAGCCAGTGAAGTGAACATAGCAGTGCAGTGACGTGAGAGAACTTGGGCTGATTGAAGACCAGCTGAGCAGCTGCATTCTGGATCAGCTGCAGGCGCCTGATGGCTCGCATAGGAAGACCAGCCAGGAGCGAGTTGCAGTAGCCAAGTCTTGAGATGATGAGAGACTGGACAAGCACCTGGGTGGCATCCTGGGTTAAAAAGTGCCCGATCCAGTGAATGTTGAACAGGAGGAACCTGCACGACTGAGATGCAAGTAGAAAATGATAACTGGCCATCCAGGATCACATCACTAAAGTCTCACATTATGCTCAGATTTTCACATTGAGAGAAATCTCAGTATGAACTCAGCCATTTCTCATCCAGGACTCTTTTCAGTGTTGATGCCAAATAACTATAATAATGTTTATCTGGACCTGAGCTGTTAGGAGAATCTCCATTATATCTCCGGAAGCATCCAAGAGCAACATTTGAGCGCTAAATATGTTCCTCTGGGTATTTAGAGTTTTAGATGAGTGAGCTAATGAGTCAGTGAGTAGCTGTTTCAGTAACAGGACGAGTAGAGGGACGTGATGGGCAATGTCTAACCCTACATCCTTCTGCTCTTCTAACTCGCTGTGCCAGGCAGTGTGAAAACACCCCCCCCCCCTTTGCTTCAGGCAGCACTTACACAGCATACTGATCTCAGACTAAGATCACCCAAAACAGAAAAGACATCTGGACCCAGATCAGCAGTTTTAGTCTCAAGACTGCAAAATTACTGAACGTACAGAAGGTACGTCAAGCTGTCCAAACAGTAAATACACAGCTGATGATCCCACTCTGGTGACGCTTTTGTTTAAAGTAAAGGAAAGATAATAAAAATGATAAGAGACTGACACTATGACTAGACTTTTTTTTTACATCAACAGCCGGGGCCCATGAGAGCTAAAACTGGCCCGTTACTTTGACACTACAGTGTCAACGGCTCAGGCGACTACTGATTCGTCCATCAGAGCTAGGGACCCTACGCTTTCCTCCGAGCATGTTGGCTCCCCGGTGACGGTGTATCAGCGGTAGTTAGAAAAGAGGCGTGGCCACATCACACACATCAGAGGAGGCTTGTGCTTGTCCTCACCCTCCTAGAGTCATGGACAAGTGATGAGGAGAGCCCCCTAGTGGATGGGATGTGTTAATTGGCCACTACTACATTGAGTTGAGGGGGGGATGGGCAAAATACTAGAAATTAAGTTATAAGAAAAGAGCTACTTCCTGAATTTGTCCAAAAATATAAAAAAATTAAGAAAAAGTCATGTAAAAATGCTAATTTCTGCTAGCTCGTCTATTGGTTTATAATGTTGTATTAGCCTTTTGTTAACAGCAATGAAAATGAAAATTTTAGGCCATTTTAAATTGTATGTTGTCAGGGGTACTGAAGGGGAGGAGTATTGTTAGGGATGTTTTTAAAAAAAATTTGAAAGTGAAAGTAAAGTTTATACACTGGACTATGGACACACCTCAGGCTAATGTTTGCCTTTATTGTCTATGCACATTGACTGGACAGCTTTCTGCTGGGATTTTAACAATTAAATTTGGTATTTTTAGTACTTTTAGTAACAATGCATTTTTAGTTCTGTAGAAGGCGTTGAAAGATACTCACTAAAAGATGGTCTTTGAATAGGGTCTGAACCTGTATCCTGGTAAAATGATACAAGCTTGTAAATGAAACAGATGGATGTGGCATCCAAATACACTGAAATGTGATCATTCAATTAATTATGTCAGAGCAGAAGTGCTGATGGAGAATTAGATTTCTTCAGTTCATGATAAACAGAAGAGGAATCTCATCCTGACTCTTATTCTTACCTCCGCTCACTCTGGATACTCCACCTGAGAATCGATCACTCACAGCACGCAGGTCTAAAATTTCAGCTTCTCTTAAGCACAGTCAAGAGCCCGGAGATCAGGTAGCAGAGTCTGATCACGAAGGACTTGCAAGTCATTACCAGCACTTAGCAAGTGTGCTTTTGTGTCTGAGAGCTTTTGTGTCATAGTCGTTTACATTTAACAGCAAAGACACAGATTCTTCAACTGTGTGGTCAGAGTTAAACCAACATGCCGCATGACACCCTACCAAAAATGAGAAGAATTTGATTTCCATCAAGCAGGACAATTGGTTCACTAAAGGGATAAAGCACATGCTTTGCTGAGAATGTACTAGTCTAGACCTGGCTGTCTTCATTGTATAGAAGATGACTGAAAACTCTGAGAGCTTGGAGAGTTCTGGACAGCTTTGATCTAGAGAGCTACACCCCTCTTATTGAAGTGAGGTTTAAGAAATCGACGGAAGGGGTGGTGGCAGGTATGAAATCAGAGATAGAGACAAAAACTTATAGGGCATAGAATTGGAAAGACGAGGAGCTTCAGCATGGTCCTCCTCCTAAACTTTAGTTGTTTCATAACTACATTTCAAATCTTAAATCTGAAAATTGGTTTTCTTTGAAAATTCATTGGTTTAGGCTCCGAGTGGCTCAGCGGACTAAGATGCTGTCACTATGATCTGAGGATCACGAGTTCGAATCCTGATCATGCTGTTTGCATTCGGCAGCTGGGACCCAAAATTGGCAGTGCTCTCTCCAGGCGGGTAAGATGGCACTCTCTCCCCAGCACTACTAAGTAATGTCGGCTGGCTCAGGCGTCTGCCAGGCGATACATCAGAACTGGGGATCCTGCGCTTTCCTCCGAGCACGTTGGCTGCCCGGCAGCGATGTATCGGCAGCAGTTGGAAAAGAGGCGGAGCTTGACTTCACATGCATCCGAGGAGGCCTGTGGTAGTCTGCACCTTCCTAGAGTCAGAGACATTACAAGGGATGGGGAGAGACAATGAATAGGAGGGTTGATTGGCTACTAAACACATTTGGGAGAAAATTGAGTAAAAAAAAAATCTTTACTTTAAATTGAAAAATCCCAAAGTGCTGTGTTTGAATTTGCTTTCACTATGAATTACTAACAGTCCCAGAGCAGTTTAGTTTCAGACTGGCATGAAACAGCTACTAGCAGCTCATTTTTAAACCCACAGCATGGCACATCTCATAAACGGGTGAAGCATGGGTGGTTGAATCCAGACAGATCAATGAAAATCTAACAGTTAAGTCATGAAGACCCAGAGACTACAGTGAAAACAGTGCTTTAATACTTGCAAGGATGTACAATTTAGAAGTGAACAAATTAAAGAGATTTTGATGTTGGGTTTTGCATGGTTCGGGCCTTAGCAGGGGCGGAGTCCACAGCCCAGCTAATAGAGAATGTTCTCTGTTAGCTGGGTTCAGGTATTGTTAAGGATGGCTAACAGCTTGTTGAGTGGCCTCTGCTCTGCCACAACCTTTAGAGAGTCCAGCTCAGAGACTCGTACAACAGAACCAGTTTATTTAAAGCACTGTTGTTGATACTGTGGCCCCAGCACTGAATAGCCCTCAATAGACTGATAGAAGCTTAGTACTCGCACCAAAAGACTTCAGCCTCCTCAGAAATGCAGACAGCTCTGGTCTTTTTTGTACACTGTGGGCGTTGCACTTTCAGTACAGAATGGCAGCTTCACTCTACACTTCATGCTTCCTCATCAAGTACTGACCTTGTGGTCCCCCATCAAACAGGTTCCCAGTTATCGAGTACTCCCTGCTCTACACTTTAGTATTTTCCTTATTCCCAGTTCACCTGATCCAGCTAACTGAAACTGAACTTTTAGCTTAATTTTAGCGTAAATTTTAAAACAACCAGACTACAGAAAAGCTTCTTTCCTGACTCCATCACACTGACAATCACAGCATATAAGCTCAGTTATTACACCAGACTCTAGTTGGTACCCAAACGCCTCCAGATTCGACTGTATTTAAATGTGCAGCATCCCACTACTTTTATATTTCTTCCTACCTCCCACTCAACTGCTTCAGTCTCAATATTATTTTATTATTGTTATTCACCTTCTACATTTCTGTCCACCAATGTGTGTGTATGGATATAAAGTAGTGGGTATATGGATGGCATGTGCATGCACTGATGCCTATGTTCCTGTACTAGCATGAGTTACTACTGTTTTCTGTGTACTGAGAGGCCATAAACAACTTTCTTTTATGATCAAACATACTTGGCCAATAAAGTCTGATTCTGATCTTATTATTCTGATCTGATATTATTCTGTAACATTGTTGTGTATTTGACTTATGAAAATTGCAGTAGTTCCCAATTCATGTAAAATATTCCTGTATTTGTTGCATAAGGTCAGTACTTTCAGCAGTCTTCATTTAGATAGTGAGTATGGGGCCGGCCCATCAGCCTTCGTTTAAGCAAGTGAGCAGTAGAAAACACTGCACATGTACAATACGCTTTCAGTAATGAACTGCAGGGAATGCTAACACTGGCCTCATGCTGGGAACAGCCAATAAAAAATGAAAGATTTGCATACGCAAGCTTATGTGAATATCGGTATTAGTGTTGCTATGCAGCTATGCTATGCTAGCGAGGCAACACAATAACCAAAGTAAAGGCAATGGAAAACCACCGGTAAGTAAGTCTCCCAACAAGGGATGCATCTCATGAATGGGGGGTCAATTTCTGCACAACACCGGATTGTACTTTTTGGAATTTCATTGATGAGGTGCATTTATGGTTCAGTTTATTAAGCAAGTAGGTTTGTGATTAGTTTCACTGACTTTAGCCCCCCAATCCAGCTCCATAGTAATCAAGGTCCCTCCAATTTTTATGACTCAAAATCTTCACAATTCCTGTAGTGTAAGTGATGGTGCATGGGACACAGGTAATAGCCAATGCGAGAGCTATGAAAGAGGTAAAAACAAACTTGGTAAGGAGATACCTCAGGCACATTACAGCCATAAACTGATAACAACTCAGTCTGTTTGTGTTTTTGCCTTGAAAATCATCCTTAATCTTGGGCTGCATGTATAGTCAAAAAATTCTCAAAGCCCTGTGCAACCTACACATCCTAGAGCTGCCTTTTGTTCTCCACCTCTTCAACAAATTCCTTGCCATCTTTTTTTCCCCTCCTTTCTCTCGTGGCCTCTTCACTCTGCCTTCATTTTCCTGTTTGCGAAACACTGAGGGCCCCTCCATTTCACTGGAATTCCTTGGCATCCTTCCTTACACTGCCTCGTTTCAAGCCTCTCTACCAAAATTAGGCTTGACTGCATCAACCTTGCATTGTCTAATTTCTTTGGCTCCGCTGTTTCACTCAACTCCCAAATTCTTCCTCTCTAGGCCAACTCAATTATGCTGCAGAGCTGAGAGGTGTTCCTTCATCTCCTACTAGCTCTGTCTCACTTTGTCCATCTCTTTGCCACTCATTTCCATGCCTGCCATGTGGAACATTGGTTTTAGCTTCTAATCCCTCAGCACCGAGGCGACTTTCGTCTTTCAGATCGCTGTTTCTCCATTGAAGACTTGCACCTCTTTGCTCATCAGCTTTATCTGTTTAGTCTTTCCTATACTGATTGTTTTGTCTCCACTTGCCAAGTTGAACATGCTTGATTGCCCCTCATATTTGCTGACATCTCAACTCACTTTCCATGATCATCAATGTTCTTTTTTGGACAAGGCGTCATTGCTTCCACTCTACAAGTTCAATTTCCAGACCCATTGTTCAGCTTCTTGTTCAGGTCATGTCACATCATGTTTAGCTTCTTCAACAGGCCCAGACATCCTTTCTAGCCTTTATGGTCTTCAGATCCTTCCCAAAATCTTTCTTCTTACCTTCTGCAGGTTCCTAAAAACTCCAGTTGTCCAGATGTTTGTAGACACCTCTTCTAATGAATACATTCATGTGACAATAGAATAAAAGAGGACCAGCCAATACAATTGAGCAAATAAAGGTGAACCTATTGGCACCATGTCTGATACCAGGTGCGCTAGAGGGTATAACGTCCCCCAGCATTCAGCTGTAGAGCAGTGTTCTCTGGAATGATGGTGCTTCATCCAGTACTTTTGGGATGAGTTGGAGGAGTTGGAGATCAGGTATTGGTGGTAATCATCCAACATCTTGACCTCACTTATGCTGTTGTTGCTCAATGCAATCAAGTCCAGAAATGATGACAGGAAAGGTACTGACTGTCCACTACCTTTCTTCTGAGAGTGTAGAGCCAGATAGATGCTGGAATATAAGACTGGCCTTATGTGGTCATTGAGGCAGACTGTCTGAGTCACTAATGTCTCCTGGACTCTGGTGCAATAACCAAACAGATGCCCTGCATCCAGAATCTCCAGAGTGGTACAAAGTCAAAGCCTAATGATGTAACTTTCTCTTACAGTGCAGTCAGACGGAGTGATAGGTCCATAAACTGCCTTCATAAAGCCCTCTCTGCAGCAGGCAGACATAAACACTCAGAGGACTGTAATCACTAGAGGGTGAAGTGAAACGCAGATGGGCCTGATGAATCTGAAATGGCAGCTGACCGTAGTCTTGAACTCTGTGTTGGAAATGTTGGCTGGGCCCCCGAGAGCTGAATCAGTAGCAGGTTTTCAATCCACTCAGAGTTTTAGTGGGTCTAGATCCTATACTGGTGCACTGGTGCATCTCAGAAAATGAGACTATCATCAAAAAAGTTCATTTGTTTCAGTAATTCAATTACAAAAAAGTGTAACTCGTATATTATACAGACTAATTACACACAGAGTGTCTATTTCAAGTGTTTATTTCTTTTAATGTTGATTATTATGTCCGACAGCCAATAAAAAAACAAAATTCAGCATCTTATAACTTTAGTATATTATATAAGACCAGTTCAATCCAGTCAAGCACAGCGATACTGTGATTATTAAACCAGCAGATTACAAACCATCACTGAAAGTAAATTTTGCATTTCATTTGGAAATCAAGGTCCCAGAGTCTGGAGGAAGAGAGGAGAGACACACAATCCAGTCTGCTGGAGGTCTAGTGTGAAGTTTACACCATCAGTGATGGTTTGAGGAGTCGTGTCATCTGCTGGTGTTGGTCCACTGCGTTACAAAAGTCAGTGCAGCCGACATTTTAGAGCACTTCATGCTTCCTTCTGTTGACAATTTTTATAGAGATGTGGATTTCATTTATCCAGCAGGACTTGGCACTGCCCACACTGCCAAATGTGCCAACACCTGGTTTAATAACCACAGTATCACTGTGCTGGGCAGTAAACTCACCTGAGCTAAACCCCACAGAGCATCTATGAGCTACTGTCAAGAGGAAGATGAGGGACACCAGACCCAACAATGACAAACTGAAGGCCGGTGTCAAAGCAACCTGGGCTTCCATACCACCTCAACAGTGCCACAGGCTGATCACCTCCATGCCACCTCAACAGTG
>BRDA01052978.1:0-14195 GCA_036984385.1 Crenuchus spilurus | reverse complement strand
TTGTGTCAAAGTGTCATTTTGTCAGTGTTGTCCCATGAAAAGATAAACTTAAATATCTGCAGAAATGTGAGGGGTGTACTCACTATTGTGATACAATGTAACCATTCACTGCTCAGTTCATATAGTCTACATATGATACATATGGAAACTAAGAAACTGAAGAAATGTGAATGCTTTTTGAATAAATTGTATTTGTGATGTCTGTTGCAGGATGGCTGAGTGGTGGTTGAAACCAATTCAAAAACTGGAAGTTCCAATGCAAGGGTGTTTATTATAGCCCATGTGCCAAAGTGTGGACTGCCATAGAACAAAAAAACCCCAAAAGAATAATCCGAAAAAAATAAAAGGTTGAAAAGGGGTCAAGTCAAAGTTTGCCAAAGTAAAAAAAAAAAACTTAATATAAAGTGCTCTCCGAGTCAGCCAACTCACAAATGGCTGAATTCTGGTGTCTCAACTTAGTATGGGAAATGGTCCTAACTGGCACAAACACTGGACTACAATACCCATAAGTCCCTGGTGCTCCGGTCCTTTGACTCACCACCAGGCTGCCTGCATGCTTGAAGAAACAGGTATGTTGAGTTCTCATTTTTTCACAAACACACTTAACAGCAAATATTTCAGTTCAATATGCACAGATAATGATTATAAACCATATAAATTATCTACACCATCAGCTGGTCACCCTAAATAGCAATTATGGTTGTTTGTGTTTGTTTTTCAGAGTCTGGAAAACAGGTGTGATTAAACAACACCTCCACGGTCACATGGAGCTGAATAAAAGAGTTTGTAAAATCATGTAAATTGTCCATACAGTCAAGGCCGAAAGTGTTGGCACCCTTGAATTTTCTCCCAGAAAATTATTGCAATTACACATGTTTTGATATACAAATGTTTATTTCCTTTGTGTGTAAAAAAAGGCAAATTTGAAAATTTCACACACAATTCCATAAATGGGCCTGAAAAAATTATTGGCACCCTCAAGTTAATATTTGGTTGCAGACCCTTTGGAAAAAATAACTGAAATCATTCGCTTCCTATAACCATCAACAAGCTTCTTACACCTCTCAACTGGAATTTTGGACCACTCTTCTTTTGCAAACTGCTCCAAGTCTCTCATATTTGAAGGGTGCCTTCTCCCAACAGCAATTTTAAGATCTCTCGACAAGTGTTCAATGGGATTTAGATCCAGACTAATTGCTTGCTACTTTATAACTCTACAGTGCTTTGTTTCCATCCATTTATGGGTGCTTTTTGAAGTATGTTTGGGGTCATTGTCCTGCTTGAAGACCCATGACCTAGGTCGCAAACCCAGCTTTCTGAGACTGGGCCCTACATTGCGACCCAAAATCCTTTGGTAATCTTCAGATTTCATGATGCCTTGCACACAGTCAAGGCACCCAGTTCCAGAGGAACAACCCCAAAACATCTTTGAACCTCCACCATATTTGACTGTAGGTACTGTGTTCTTTTCTTTGTAGGCCTCATTCTGTTTTCGGTAATCAGTAGAATAATGTGCTTTACCAAAAAGCTCTATTTTGGTCTCATCTGTCCACAAGATGTTTTCCCAGAAGGATTTTGGCTTACTTACATACATTTTGGCAAACTGCAGTCTAGCTTTTTATGTCTCTGTGTCAGCAGTGGGTCTCCTGCCATAGCGTTTCATTTCATTCAAATGTCCAGACTATTCTGCGTTGCAACCTTTTATCAATTTTACTCCTCTGTCCACATCCAGGGCGATTAGCTACAGTGCCATGGGTTGTAAACTTCTTGATTATGTTGCGCACTGTGGACAAAGGAACATCAAGATCTCTGGAAATGGACTTGTAACCTTGAGATTGTTTATATTTTTCCACAATTTTGGTTCTCAAGTCCTCAGACAGTTCTCTTCTCCTCTTTCTGTTCTCCATGCTTAGTGTGGCACACACAATGCAAAGATTGAGTCAACTTCTCTCCTTTTTATCTGGTTTCAGGTGTGATTTTTAAATTGCCCACACCTGTTACTTATCACAGGTGAGTTTGAATGAGCATCACATGCTTGAAACAAAGTTATTTACCCTCAATTTTGAAAAGGTGCCAATAATTTTGTCTGGCCTATTTTTGGAGTTTTGTGTGAAATTATGTCAAATTTGCCTTTTTTTTCCTCTGTTTTTTGTGTTGTTCTAATACACACAAAGGAAATAAACATGTGTATAACAAAACATGTGTAACTGCAATAATTTTCTGGGAGAAATACTTAATTTTCTTGAAAAAATTCAGGGGTGCCAACACTTTCGGCCATGACTGTATATATATATTTTTTATCCCTGGTTAATCATTTATAAATGTTCTCAGCATGGAATGGACAAAATTATCATTATATCATGATAATAATAATGATTTATATTAATATATCATTATTATCATTTCTTCTAAAACCTTTTGTTGTATTTAAAATTGCATGGACTATGCATCCAAGTTTTTTACTCGCCTTCAAATCAGTGAAAGGTAACAATAAAGTTGATTTAAAACTCCATTACATTTCGTCCTCCTTCTGGATATTACAAATGCTATTCAGTGCAAACTTCATATTCCAATCAACGGAAGTCTAGCTTGCAGACTCGCCTATTCTCCATCCTCTGGAATGAGGGACAGGAATCCAGCTACATGGTTTGAAGAACCAGGCCAATAGCAAACAGTGAACTTGAAAGGCTGCATGGAAAGGTACCTCCATGTGATACAGGCATTTGAGTCTTTCATCTTTTCCAGCCACTGCAGAACCTGATGAGTCTAACACAAAAGACACCATTCACTGCTCTCTTGGCTCCTCGTCCTCCCCCACTGCTCACACATACAACTGGGTCTCCACCTTCTCTGATCTAGAATGGAACTCTTTGAGGAGATTCACATGAAAAATCTGCTTTTGTTTAGAGCTCTCTGGCATACAGATCTCATAAGTCACTATGCCCATCTTACAGAGTACCACATAGGGCCCATACCATTTGCCCAAAAGCTTGTTTTCAGTGGTTGGCAGTAGTAACGGCACTTGCTGGCCAGGAACCAAAGATCTCTCCTTGGTGTTACAGTCATACAAGACTTTCTGGTTCTTTTTAGTTTTTCTCATGTTCTTGTGCCAGTGATGTCATCTGCTCCAGATGTTCCCTCATCTGGATCAGATACTGGACAACATTCATCTGCTCACCTTGTGGCCATTCCCAAAACTTTCTGTAAGTCAAGAGGCCCCCTCACTTGTCTCGCAAACAAAAGCTCAGATGGAGAAAATCCCAAGGATGCTTGAGGTACCTCCCTGTATGCAACTAGCAGATATGGTAACCACTGGTCCCAGCTCTTTCTGGATTGAGAAATGAACCTGTAAAGCATAGTCTTCAAAGTTTGATTAAATCTCTCCACTAAGCCATCTGCTTTAGGGTGGTATGATGTGGTCTTAAAGCCCTTAATGCCAAGCAGATGATAAAATTGTTTAAGAAGTTCTGAGAGGAAATTTGTACCCTGATCAGTAATAATTGTCCTGGGTATCCCAACTCTTGAGAGCATCTGAACCAAGCAATTAGCAATCTATCTTGCTTTAATACATCTGAGGGGAAAAGCCTCTGGGTACCTTGTGGCATAATCACAAATTGCCAGGATATATTTATTACCACTTTTACTTTTTTCTAAGGGCCCTGCTGTATCCATTTCTATTTTCTCAAATGGTGTGTTTATCACTGGCAGATTTTGTAGCTGAGCATGTGCAAACCCCCTTCCTTCTACTCTGTGCACATTTTACAGTACTCCATGTTATCCATGTATAACAATGGTCAACTAAAACTACTAACAATTCTCGCTAGCATTTTGTACTTGCCCAAATTACCCTGCCCCCCAATGGAACTGAGTGTGCTAGTGTCATTACTGTGTGTCTGCGAGATTCTGGCATGGTTAAGGACTCTACCTCCCCTTGGTCAGAATGCCGACAACATACTTTTCATCAGTTAAGACCTGTGGCTTTCCCTGCCTCACTTCATCTACCTTTGAAACTTTCTGGAACCAGCCCTGCAGTCTTTTAGAATTTGCCCATTTATATGTGTTGTTGTTGAAAAAAACTGATTCATAAACTGGGCATTCCAATGCAAAGATGTTTATTATAGCCCATGTGCCAAACTGTGGACTGCCATAGAACAATAAACCCCAAAAGAATAATAAAAAAAAAATACAAAGTTAAAAAATGAAGTTGAATTTTACCAAAGTTAACAAAAACTTAATATAAAGTGCTCTCAACCATAGCACCATGATTTACACTCCCAATCAGCCAACTCCCAAATGGCTGAATTCTGGTGGTTATATACCTTAGCCTATTGGACTAAGCCTACTACAGGTGTATTTGAGTTGTAAAAATCCCACAATAATCTTGGATCCCAGTGAACCTAAAACCATTTATCATTCAATTAATTTATTAGTAAACACGTAATCCTTAATATTAAAACAGATGCTGGAACCTTGATAGAAACTCTTTAAGTCAGACATTAGGCTGGAGATTTTTGAGGACTTGGCAACCCGGCTGTTGCTTAATGCACCATGGTGGATGTAAATTCACCCTTTATTAAGTAATCCTGCAAACTGCATAAAACGCTACATGTAACTTTTTTAAAATGGTAAAACGCAAACGTTTTCATCTTTCACCAACAACAACACTGATTCAATGCATGGCATAAAACTATATCCGGAAATGATGTGTAGTCCATATCAGGTTTCCTGTTCAAATCATGCACAGTGCAAACTGCATGTGTGGGGTGTGGTGCCACAACTCTGAACACGTGTGCAGATGTTTTGAGAGAGCAAGACCATTTTTGCACACACATGAACTCAATACTGTATACAAATCTCTCGTTCCTGCTTTGTCAATCTCTCTCTCTCTCTTGCTCACTCAATTTTATTTATTTTAGTGAATTTACAGGTTTAAACTTTCAATTTAAACAATTTTATCTTGTATTTTAAGTTTTTTCTTTGGTTTTAGTTAAAAAAAAAAAGGTTTTTTGACACTTTGTCATTTGACCTTACAGCAGGCATGTCCAAAGTTCGCCCGCGGGCCATTTGCGGCCTGTTACAATTTTTGGAATGGCCCAGAAGATATTTTAGAAATAATAATAAATAAATAAAGAATACCATTATTAAGCAGGGTGTAAAAAAAACGAGATGTATAGTTTGAACACTGGGTGTTGCTGTCACATTAAACCATCTGAAATGCCCCACATCTCCTTTTCCTCCAATGCTAAACATAGTGCGAGTGCTCAGTGCGCAGGTTCCCCGCGTAACCACCTGCACCCCCCCAACAGTGAATATTTCCAATCAATGTATGGAGTTTGTGGATTAAAGGGATGTGTGGTGCCGCTGTAAAATCATGGTGCCCCATGCACAGCATGTGATCCACGTATGCTGAGCGCTGGCCCTGGCTAAACATTAACAATGTTACACCTACAGTACATTACTATTCCTGAGCTTTTGGGTAGACATGGCGGCTCCAAAGAAAGGAAAAATAGACAGAATGCAGAAAACTTCAGGCAGGTTGGGAAAATTAATATGTTTTCACTGAGTTCAAAGAGAAGTGTGTATATTTAACTTGTCAGGAACAGTTGCTGTAATGAAGGACTATAATGTTAAGAGACATTATGAAATGAAGCATCACTTTTTCGGGTCAGGCACTGAATGAGAACAGAAGGGGAAACAATTAGCAGCAGCTTGTCAGCTCAACAAAACAAGAAAAAAGTGCAAAGTGCAAGAAAATGCTACAAGGCTTAAGAGGTTTAACTCATAGCCCAGCACTGGAACTTCAGGGTTGCCAGGTTCACAGGGTTTGTGCAATATTGGGCTTTTTTTAATGCAGTTGTAAGTAAATTGTTAGAGCTGGTGGAGTGTTGGTTTTTTGACTACTTTAAAATTGTACTTTGACCACACAAAAAGAACCTCTTATAGTACTACTATAGGGCTAAGAGACTGTGGCCTGTGACTGCACATGTTTTTCTCCTTTTGGCCCCAAGAAGAAAAGTTTGAAAACAAAATACTCTGGAAAAGAGCCATCAAAGTGACATGACAGCACACAGAAGATTCGGCTCATTGGGTGCCAGTCTACCTGGACTCAAACAACAGGACTATCTTTTGTCTACAAGATGTCCTGAAAGCTACGTCAGCAGCAATCAACATCAGGGATCAAGTATAGTTCATTTTGCATGCTTTGAACCCAGAGGTAAGGTTACTGATGCCTCTGTAAAAATTTAGACCTTTTTTAAACATTGTGTTTTTTTTACTTACCAGTTTTAGGTGTGTTCTCTTTGTTTTGGGTAGAATAATCTTTATCTAATTCATCTATCCAGTAAACAAAATTTGGCCAGAATATGTGGCCATATATAGGTATGAATCCATTCCTGATACCCGGGGTCTCCTCCCAACATGACATACCCGGAACACCTCACCCGGGAGGCATCCAGGAGGCATCCTTACCAGGTGCTCGTAACACCTCAACTGGCTCCTTTCAACATGGAGGAGCAGCAGCTCTACTTTGAGCCTTTCTCTGATGTCTGAACTCTTCACTCTATGTTTAAGGGACAACCCAGACCCTTATGAAGATAGCTAATTTCAGCCGCTTGTAACCACAATCTCATTCTTTTGGTGACTACCCAAAGCTCCTGACCATGGGTGAGGGTTGGAACATAAACTGACCTGTAAACAGTGAGTTTTGCCTTCTGGCTCAGCTCTCTCTTTACCAAGATAGACCAGTACAGAGCCTGGATCACTGCAGATGATGAACCGATCTGCCTGTCGATCTCCCACTCCCTCTTACCCTCACTTGTGAACAAGATGTGGAAGTTGAAAATCTGTCTGACAGGTTCCTCAGCCAAATGTTCCCAGCAAATTCTCACTACACTTTTGTGCCTGCCAGATCTGTCTGGCATCCTTCCCTTCCATCTCATCCAATGCACCACTAGGTGGTGATCGGTTGACAGTTCAGCTCCTCTCTTCACCCGAGTGTCCAAGACACATGGCTGTAAGTCCAACGATATGATTATAAAGTCAATTATTGAACTTCTACTTTGACCAAGGCACCCTTGTGGTTGAACATGATGTTAGTTATGGATAAACTGGTGAGCACAGAAATCCAGTAACTGAACACCAGTTGGGTTCAGCTTGGGGAGGCCATTCCGCACAATCGCGCCTCTCCAGGTCATACTGTTGTTGCCCATGTGAGCATTGAAGTCCCCCACCAGAACAATGGAGTTTATGAAGGGAGTGCTTTCCATAAGTACTATAAGAAGGTTGGGTATTCTGAACTGCTATTTGGTGCATAAGCACAAACAATAGTCCGAACCCATCCTGCAACCCAAAGGCATAAAGAATATACCTTCTCATCCTCTGGGAAAAAAACTTACTCTCAGGCACCAAGAAGGGGCACTATGCGCAAGCCTACCCTTGCCCGATGCCTTTCATATTGGGCAACTCCATAGTGGAAAAGTGTCCAGCCCCTCTCAAGGAGATTGGTTCCAGAACCCAAGCTGTGCGTTGAGGTGAGCCCAACTATATTTAGCCAGTATCTCTCAACCTCATGTACCAGTTCAGGCTCTTTTCCCATCAGAGAGGTTACATTCCATGTCCCAAAAGCTAGCTTCAGTAGCCGAAGGTCAGAATGCCAGGGCCTTTGCTTCAGGTTGCCACCCAAATCACACAGCACCCAAATACCATTACTGCCTCCCTCACAGGTGGTAAGCCCATGTGGGAGCTTAACCTGACATTTACATTTATATATCTTTAAAGACTGTAGGTGCCTCGCACTCACAAGGTTCTAACGGTGGATGTCACTGTCACATGGTGAAGGCACAGATGCAAGACGTACAAAAAAATTAACCAACATGCACTGCACCAAAGCAGCTACTGATTGGTCTGTGCAGCGCAGGTTAAAGTCAAACAAGCCTATTGGTTGAAACTAACCAAAGATGTTGAAGTTTCAGTTCACCCTGACTCGGGTTAACCCTGTTCTACTGTCAGCACCAGAAAATAACTGTTTAAAGACTAGTTGGATTCAGTTGAGTGCAGAAATAACATTTGGAGACACTTTTGGGCAAGACTGAGACTAATCTGAGAAGTGCCATCTCCAGAATAGAAAGCCAGGTGGTGTATAATAAATTCTATATGGGCATCATCCCACTCATCTGTGAAACTACATACAAACCTACTCACTCAAATAATTCAACCACAAATGCATCTTATCAATTCCAAAAAGCATAATCTGGTATTGTGCCGAATTTGGCACCCCCGCTGTGAGATGCCTCCCCTATCAGGAGACTTACTTAGTGTTGTTCTGTTGCCTTGACTTCGGTGACCAAAGGAACTTTCCATTCCAGTCATGACTAAAGGAAATAAACCTTTTACTGAGATAATCTGTGTAGTATCTGTTAACTTTGATTAAATTGTCAATGTGATTCAATATATTGTCTTGCTAGCAGGGGCTAACAGTGTGATGTTTGTGAGTGGTAAGCTGTGTAGCAACAGTGATTCTGTAAACAATATTCACATAAGTTCCTGTATACAAATCTTTCATTGTTTAATGGCTGCTCCTAGCATGGGGCCAGCAACCACGTGCCCCACATATCATTATTTCAAGCGTGTTGCACATGCATGCAGTGTTTTCTACTGCTCACTTGCTTAAATGGAGCCAGATGGGCCGGCCCTATGCACATTATCTTACTGAAGGCTGTTGATAGTACTGACCTTATGCAAAATGGACAGGAATATTTTAAATGTATTGGGATCTCTGGATCTCTTAGAAGGCAGATGCATCTCCTCCTCCTCTACCCACTATGTATCCTGTTTGCTCTTTGTCTTGTCTACTCAGAAGGTCCTCATAGCACTGGCCTCTGAAAAAAAATATAAAATTGATTAAATGATCTCTCAATGATGATGATGATTGTTACACTTATATAGCGCCTTTCTCAAACCCAAGGACGCTTTACAATCAACACAATCCATTTACACACACTCAAACACACACACCGGGGAGAAGCGGCAGCCAATTGCGCACAGCATACTCTCAACCGGAAGCGACCGTCCACCTGGAGGACTGCATCGAGCACTAGGGGGACCACCCAGGACAGAGTGCCAACCATATCTGGGCAAACATACATACACACATTCATACACAGACATACACACCAGGGTAATTTTAGAGTAGCCAATTCACCTGATCTCCATGTTTTTGGACTGTGGGAGGAAACCGGAGTCCCCGGAGGAAACCCACGCAGACACGGGGAGAACATGGAAACTCCGCTCAGATGCGGACTCGAACCCAAGACCTCAGCGCTGAGAGGCGAACGTGCTAACCACTAAGCCACCGTGCTGCCCGATAATGATGATATTGACACCATCTTCTCTACGAGAAGTCTGGGTACGGGGTAGCCCACCTGTCCTGATGGGACTTTTGCTGCTGAATATGAAATGGACGTGTGGGAGAAGTGGTGTGTCCTGTGTCTGGTGGCGCTCTCATTAGAAGACACTGAGGATGTATATTTGTTTGTGTCATCGGTAACTGGGACTCTGATGATTGGTTTCACCACTTTCCTGGTTTTCCTCAAAATTAAAAAAGTTGGGACTGCAATCCGGGCCCTGGTGTTGGTCCCAGGCCGTAACTGCACAAACCGTGAATCTTCACACTACCTTGGATAATATATCGGCAAGACTTATGGCTCTGCAAAGGCCTTTGGATTCTATTGAGAGACAAATTACTATAAAGTAACCACTGAAATTAGTGACTGCTCACAGTTGATTTAAGTCTGATCACCCTTTTTGGCTTCATATCTCAGCAGTGACCTTCACTGTCTGGTCAAGTCTCCGGCAGCCATTGCTATGTGTTGCTAATGAGCTCTTATCCTCCCAAGAATTCCTGAGATAAGAGCTGTTCTGTCTGGGGCCAGGGAGTATTCAAGAAATGTGCTCATCGCTGTGACATCTGCAAAATCGAGGACACTCAGACTCTGATTAATGCCTGATAACCAACTCTTCAGCCGTACCCTCCCACCCTACCTGGAATCACAATTTCTTCTACTGCTTTATTCCCAGGCGGGGGCATGTCGGCTCTGTGACGCACCAGGCTGGCTGCGCCAACATCTATCTGCTGGTCTATTTCTTATCCATTCCCCCCTGCCCCACCCTTCACATTGCAATGTCTTGTCTTTGTCCCTAGGAGAAATAAGTGACTTCTTCTTTTTCCCTCCTGGGCTCCCAGATTGTGCCCAAAGTGGGGTGCTGTCCGCTGGTTGGGTTTTTTTTTTTTTAATCACCTCCTTCCCCATTGTGTTTCCCTTTCCCCTTCTAACTTTTGTAATAATTTTGCTGTACTTGTACTTGTGCACTGACAAAACTTATTCTGATTCTGAACTACTGCCATTTTCATAAGTCAAATACACAACAATGTTAGAAAATATTTAAATAAAATGAATTGAAACAAACTTTTAACTGTCACACCCTGCTCCACAGCGACAAGCTGCAGTCCTGGAGGGCTGGATTCCCACACAGGAAAGTGTCAGATCACCACTGAGCGACCAATCCAAGCCAATATTATTACCACTATTAGCTATGTGGTTATAATGTTCTGAAATTACTGTATATTATAAAACTTCAAATCATACAATTACAAAAATAGGACAGATACACTTTGTCTCCAGAGGGTGGTGATAGCACATAGATTTATTTTTATTAAAGATAAAAAAGAAAAGTCCCTGAGTGGCTCAGCAGGCTAAGACACTAACACAATGACCAGAGGATTGCAAGTTTGAATCCCGGCCATGGTGTTTGCCATCAATAGCTGGTTACCAAGAAAGCAAAAATAGGCAGTGCTCTCTTTGGGTGGGTAGATGGCACTCTCATTCTCCCTATCACTCACACATTGCATTGTCCGCTGGCTCAGGTGTCTACTGATTGGTCCATTCTGAGCAGGGGATCCTGTGCTTTCCTCCAAGTGTGTTGGCTTCCGAGTGGCGGTGTATCAAGCAGTAATTTGAAAAGAAGCAGTGGCCGTAAACTGTTTTAAATCATAAACAGAAAAGGTGGCACGGTGGCTTAGTGGTAAGCACGCTGAGGTCTTGGCTTCAAGTCCACATCTGAGCGGAGTTTCCATGTTCTCCTCGTGTCTGCGTGGGTTTCCTCCGGGGACTTCAGTTTTTTCCAACAGTCCAAAAACATGGAGATCAGGTGAATTGGCTACTCTATAAAAAAAAAATACCCTGGTGTGTATGAATGTATGTATGTATGTATGCCCAGATATAGTTGGCAATCTGTCCTGGGTGATTCCCTCTAGTGCTCGATGCAGTCCTCCAGGTGGACGGTCACTTCTGGTTGAGAATACGCTGTGCGTGATTGGCTGCCGCTTCTCGCCGGTGTCCCAGATAGCAACAGTACGTTGGCTCAACGTTGGTTAACGTCGTCATGGTCGCACGTCGAATTTCACCGTCGGACTAACGTTGGTCTGTGGTTGGCTGTATTTTCAGAAGGCGTTAAAATGCCACCGTTTATCCAACGTCGGCTCCACGTTGGCTATGTTTGGAAGGAGGGGCGGTAAAGAGAGTAAGCAATTCCCAGCTCAAAGAGCCGGTCAGGAGTTTACAGCGGTGTATTGGAGCTACTTAGTAGAATATTTTTTATGTTTTTATTTTGAGATTAAAGTCATAAAAAAGGGTCCTCGCAAGCTCATTACAATTAGGGAGGTTCATGAATTAATAAAGTTCTACTTTCGTATAGGTTTCACAAAATAAAGAAATCCCCGATTTCCTGTCACCTCAACACCAGCACGTTATTATAAAAATACGGAAACGACTTTGCACCGGTGAGCTCCGTCTCTCATCTGTGCTTAAAATCATTTTATTATTAATAATAAGTCTTTATGGGTAATGCTGTTATACTGTTATTTATAAGAATGAATGTGCTGGGTTTGATTCACATGGAGAAAAATCTTCTCTTGTGCATAGATGTGCCTGTGTTTATCTGCTTTAAAACATTAGCGCCATGACATTTAACAGAAACAATTTTCATCATCATGCACGTTCTGAGCAGTTCGGTTATCTCTCTCTCTCTCTGTCTCTCTCTCTGTCTCTCTCTCGGAGGGCAGGACAAGTGTGCGCGTGCATCACGTCACATGCAAAATGACCGTTATAATGTGGCTCACGCGGACATTTAAACTGAGGGAATTGAAGCCGGTTGTGCCCAGTTGGCTAAAAAATATAACAATAAAAACGCTAAAAATTTTGATCTACGCTCACCAAAAAGGTATTTCAAGTATTTGTTAATTTATATTTAGATATTAAATCGATTAAAAATAATCATTGTAAATTTATAATAGTAATCTGATCAACTGCCTGAATTGAAACACAACGTTAATTGGTAAATGCTAAAAACTAACATCTAACAGCTTTCAAGCTTTAAAATATTTTCCTCTACATCGTCTACACAGGCCTCTTGCTGTGATTACTGTGTCACATTTAATCTAGAGGTTCCAGTAACGGCGTTTGGCTACAATGTCACTGTGAAGCAAAATTCTATCAGAACGGTCACTCAGACGCCTTGTTAAAAAAAAAAAACACTTAATTCCTTAATTATTATAGTGGACAAAACCAGTCCTGCGTGTTGGTTGATGCAAAGAGGAGACACACCAATATTGGAGTAGAATAACAGAATTCTTTATTTAAACGGAGCTCCGGAGAAGTTGTACTAGAGAGACATAGAGTTAAACAGTTCTCCTAACAAGTTCTGACCTCAATCTAAAATCTGACCCCTTATATACTGTTAAAAGCTCGCCCCCAAACCCCTCCCTGTACCAATCACTATGTGTGTGTGTTCAAAAGTGATCAGCCAATGAGAAGCTTAGATTATCATTTGGATGGTGCATGCTGAGCGCATGGTCACTATATGTGAAAAGTGATGTCTGTCGATCCTAGATATCCTAATTTATGCTGACTCAGGGTAAGTTCTACCACATGCGTTTACTGGCAGTCATGACCACACTTACAAAACTGACCTTATCTTATGGCAGGTGTTTCCTGTTGTGCAACAATATGCTGAAGTAAGATGCCTTAAACTGCCTTTCAACTGAGAGCTGAACTCAAAGGCCAGACATATTTAACTCCTAATAGTAATATAGATTCCCACAAATAGTAATGTATCCATATATATAAAATATAGATTCTAATAGTAATGTGTCCATAAAATATAGATTCCCACAAAATACATCAGATTTTATTAACCAATCAAGCAAGTTTGGTAACTAACAGATTTTCCTTTCTGAAGGTTTATATTGTTATAAAAAGGTTTGCCTTGCAATTGTAAAATGGTTGGCAGCCAACGTAATGCAAATGTAGGCCCACCGTCAAACACCCAACATCTGGCCAACGTAAGCCCACCTTCGAACACTGGTTGACAGCCAACGTCTGGCTAACGTAAGCCCACCTTTGAACACTGGTTGACAGCCAACGTCTGGCCAACGTAGGCCCACTGGCCAAAATGTCGTTGGCCCAACGTGACTTGCCAACGTCATGCCAAAAAACGTATGCTTGCTATCTGGGGTGTGTGTGTGGTTGAGTGTGTGTTAATAGAGTGTGTTGATTGTAAAGCATCCTTGGGTATCTAGAAAGGCGCTACATAAGTGTAACGTTCATTCATTCATTCAAAAGCAAAAAATTATAAACATCACACGCAGGGGAGGCATGTGCATGTCTTCACCCTCCTAGAGTCAGTGCAAAGTGATGGGGAGAGTCCCCTAGCAGATGGGATAGGTTAATATGCTACTACCACATTGGGAAAGGAGAAAATTGGTAAAAAAAAAAAAAAAGAAATAAAGGTGTAAAGGTAATTTAACAATAATCTGAGCAAAGCATTAAACTGCTGGAGAAGGAGGATGAGATTATCGGAAGCTGAAGCACAGACAGAAGATCCAAAATCCTGCCTCAACATCTTCAAAATACTGAAAGTGAGTTGCAGAGGTAAATCCATAATGTCTGATAAATGCTGATATTGTTCAGCAGGTAGGTTTTGACTTTTGTCACTGTTCCTGTGCAGAGTATTTAATTATTAAAAGGAAAATGTCAAACTTTATTCCAAAAATGTATGTTTACTGATTTAAATCATTAGCTATTTTTTAATACTTATTTTTAATAGTTTTGTATGAGAAAGTATTAACTATGTTGTATTTG
>BRDA01052977.1:0-18452 GCA_036984385.1 Crenuchus spilurus | reverse complement strand
AGATTAAACTTTTGATCTGTCATCTATGTTCTATTACGAATAAAATATTGACATTTGCCATCTCCACATCATTGCATTCCGTTTTAATTCACAATTTGTTTAGTGTCCCAACTTTTTTGAAATCCAATTTGTAAGACCAGGACAGGGCACCAGTCCATCACTGGGTGCACACACGCAATTTACACGTACTAACCTCCGTGTTTTTGGACTGTGGGAAGAAACCGGAGACCCCGGAGGAAACCCACGCAGGCATGGCGAGAACATGGAATCAAAAGGTAAATCAGTGGTTGTATTGCCCATTTTAACTGTTGGAGATCATGAACAAATCAGTCTTATTCCACCCATTATCGATTTCTGAGTTAATGAAATGGCAGCACACAAAGAACCTCATCACAACATTGTATCAACACTGCAAGAACGTAGACAGAGCATTGTCAGAATGTTGTCACATCATCATCAAGCTTGATTTAGAATTTGGAAATAAAACTATATATATGAAATGTTATCCAGAGCTGCAAATTAAAAATATACAGTAGTTTTCTATTATTATTATTATTATTATTAGTAGTAGTAGTAGTAGTAGTAGTAGTAGTAGTATTAGTATTATTATTGTTGTTATTGTTGTTGTTGTTGTTGTTGTTGTTGTTGTTAAATTGTTAGAAATTATGACGCAATGCACTCAGAGGTCACGTGCAGGCGCTCTGCCAGATTGTGGACTCAATTAAGACGGCTGAGTAAACGTCACTTCCTTCGACGTTCCAACTGGATGTACATCGTGAACTTTTCTGTCCAGTAAAAATGATATTTTCTGTGAAGAAACGGATAAGAAGTGTGGATTAGGAGAGTTAAACTACTTTAAAGTGGACTCAGGTTGGCTCATGTACTCATTAAGGCGGAACTGCAGGGCATCCATAATGCCAGTAAATCCGAGCAGGTTATTAGGTAGATTAAAAAGAGAAGTAAATTCGTTTTTAAAACACTTTGCTAAACATCGAGTATAACACATTGTAATTTATATGTTATATTTTATTTATTTAAATATTAAGTATGTATTCACATTATCGTTTTAATTATTGTTTGCTAATTTAATTAAATGAAAGTATAAAGTTATTTAAATAGTATGCTTTAGTGGTTTAGGGTGTGTAAACTAGTCGGTAATTTTGTTAACAAACGTGGGATTTAAAACACCTCTGTGTTAAGATTTATGCCTGCAAAATCTCAATTTGATTACATTTTTAAAAAATGTTAATTGCAGCTTCGTGAGTTTCCGGATAATAGCTATCAGTTAGTTATATTAGTAGTTTTGCTAACTGTAACCTCTATATTAGAGGTTTGTTATATATTTGATTTCTTTATTGAACAGATTTACGTGTAATTACTCGGTTTCTTTTAATAAAATTTGGTCATAAGCGCCTTTAATTTAGTTAAACTGAAGAGTAGTTCAGCTTGCTAATCTGTCTCGCTAGTTAACGTTAGCTTTGTACAAGTTTTAAAGCCAAACCAAAGGATTTTAGTCCTCAAAGTAAGCAGATTAAGTGTCAGACACCTTTATAAAGGTGAATTATCCTATATCTTAAGTTAAGATATTATGAAAATCAATAATATTGTCTAAACACAGTAATTGGCTTACTACTGGTGGTCTGTAAGGAATGGCTGAGTGATTTAGCTACTTGCTCTTAAACTCGCCTTTATTCACTTTCGTATACATATACACACAATGTAAAGATCCAGAATGGTCCTTAAGGTTTAGCTAAGTATCTTAAAACTTCGTTGCATTCAAATCTTTTTATTAATTGTTTACACGGGAAAAATAAATGTAAAAGTCTGCAGTCAGTGTCGGACAATGAGTCAGTGCAATTTGTAATACAGTTCCACAAAAAAACGTTGTACATGGACCCCTGAAAAAGATATAGATCTCTCTCTCTCTCTGTCTCTGTCTCTGTCTCTGTCTCTGTCTCTCTCTCTGTCTCTGTCTCTCTCTCTCTCTCTTTCTCTCTCTCTCTCTCTCTCTCTCTCCATGTAAAAATCTCTCCAAATTAAATTATGAACAAAGAATAACTTTTTCTATATCTGAAACCTTAGGGTTTCCACCACAGTGAGCAGATTGATACCGGAATATCGATACTTCAGGTCCACACAGGTTTTCTGTTAACCTAAATAAGTCATCATGTTCACATTTTCTGGTTGAAAAATCTGCCATTTTTGAACTATATCAGTAGTGTGTTATGCAACATGAAAGGGCTCTTAAAATGAGCAACCAATTGGCTGCTATTTCTCACACAAGGTTTTTATTCAAACTCAACACTTTTATTATATCAAAGCTTAAAACCTTTGGCTTATTGGCTCGAGAACTAAACCCATTTCATCAACATTTCTGTGAAACTTTTATGATGTACATGAAAATAAACTGTGAAATACAACTTCACAAACATAGGGTAGCCTATTTATCTTTAGTTTTATCTTTCTAAAAAAAAATAGGAAAAGGTGAACCCTCCTGCAATAGCCCATCTGAGAATAAAGAATAAATAAAGTATAAAATAGCTATATTTATTTATTTGTTTTTATTTCAAGTAGTACTAATACTGTAACTTCGACGGTACAGTTCAGTCTCCAATTGTATTCAGATGAGGTAGGTAAAGTAGAATGTTTGTGCAAAGTATCAAATTCAAATTTATTTGTCACATAGTCACCAATACTAGCGAAATGTGTTTACAGAGATGAAACTTCAGAGTATGGAATACACAGGGTAAGAATGGAGATTAAAAAATGTGTGCCGCGCGCTGCAGGAATAGATGAGGGATAAATTACAAGTGAAATCTATCACTATCGACTCATAACACAGGCTACCAATAATTACAAATACTGTATGTTCTAACAAACGTGTGTGTTTATATCAGTTAGCAATCGTAAATCACTGCAGCACCCTGAACCAACGCAGCGTAAAATAGTCCCACACTTTAGACATTTTCAGCCTTTTACGCGTACTGGTGTCCTCATTTTCCGCCATTGCCACAGAAAGCAAAATAAGTTGCGCCGCCTTAAATGTTTTAAATGTGCACCAGTTATAACAGTCAGTGCAAATCAATGATACCGGAACTGCGCAGTAGTCTACAAAGCGGGAGTGATATGATAGCAGAGACATTTAAAATAGACTTTGGTGACGTGAATTAAACGAAGCCTCGAATTTGCCTCAGACATTTTTTGTAATCAAATTATTCGAGTTACTCGATTAATCATTTTAGCCCTAACTGATTCCCATTTCTTTACAGCTTTATTAACTAATTTCTAATTCATTTGACTGATTATACTAGTCTTTTGGTCTGAAAGAGCACTTGAAACACATTTCCAGTAATTAGTCAACGTTCTAGTATAAATAACATTTTAACATTTCTTATCCAAAGTGAAGGCCAAAAATTTTCAGCACATGTTAAGACTATTTTACCATTTTAAAACCAGATCTGTATGTACTTTAACTTTCTCCTAGGTTAAATGAAGAACAAAACAATGCCTCAGACATTGTCTAAGTTTGAGCAGTCTTTGAATGGACATGCTGGCAAAACTCAGAAGAAAACAGCATGTAAGTGGAATAAATTTAAGTTGAGTAAGAAGAAGAGTAAAGTAGAGTTTATGCCTGTAGCCACAATATCCTCATCTGAGCCACCTCAACATGATGAAGACTGGGAGAAGGAGATTGAAGAGTTCTCCCGCAGCATGGAGAATGAGAGGAAAGCAAAGGATCAGACACCGTATGGTAATCTGGAGGACTAGTGTTTTTACCTCTATTATGGGTTTGTTATAGGTACACTGCACTCACTGGCCACTAAATTTGTTACACATAGCTTGTATCTACACTCATTGCTCATTTTAGCTCCACCGACCTTAATGTACTTAGTAGTCCTACAATTACAGATTGTAGTCCATCTGTTTCTCTGTATACTTTGTTCACCCTGTTCTTAATTGAGTCAGGACCTTCACAGAGCAGGTGGATTATTTTCAGCAGTTTAGTGACACTGGTGTGTTGGTGGCATGTTAGTGTATTAAGAGTGGATCAGACACAGCAGAGCTGCTGATGTTTTTAAACACTTCAGTGTTGCTGCTGCAGTTAAAAAATTGTGCAGGAGCCCCAAGTGGCTAAGATGCTGACACTATGACCAGAGGATCGCGAGTTCGAATTCCGGTCATGTTGTTTGCAATCAACAGCTGGGGCCCGAGAGAGCAACAATTGGCTGTTCTCTCTCTGGGTGGGTAGATGGCACTCTCACTCTCCCTATTGCAATGTCTGCTGGCTCAGGCGTCTACTGATTGGTCCATTCATAGCTGGGAATCTGCGCTTTCCTCCGAGCGCGTTGGCTCCCCAGTGACGGTGCATCAAGCAGTAGTTCAAAAAGAGCCGGTGGCTGTATCACAGGCAACGGAGAAGTCATGTGCATGTCTTCGCCTTCATAAAGTCATGGACAGTGCAAAATGATGGGGAGAGAACCCTAGTGGATGGGATGGGTTAATTGGCTACTACCACACTGGAAAGTGGAGAAAATTGGCAAAAAAAAAAAAAGAATTGTGTTGAAACCAGCCAACAGCGTCCTGTGAGCACCAGTGAAAGACTATAGGACCAACACAAACTGTGCGGCAACAGATGAGCTACTGTCTTACGTCTACAAGGTGGACCAACAAGGTAGGTTTGTCTAATAGAGTGAACAGTGAGTGGACACAGTGTTTAAAATCTCTAGCAGCTCTGTTGTGTCTGATCCACTTAACATATAAAGCTGACGTCAACTTATTAGGCTTCTTATTTGAATTTTGTTACAAAAATGTTCCACCTTAAATGATACAAATTCTATAATGATACAACATCTACATTCTGCCAGCAGTGCAGGTCAAATATGCAACACTATTTAAGGTGGAATGGAAATGTGAATAAGAAGCCAGCATCTGCTTTGTATGTAGAGTAGCTTTCTTTGGGTTGTTTGGTTCAGTTGCCTGTTGAAGTGTTCTGTAATCTCTAGTTGTTTAGTGTGCGATGGACCATAAAACTGTTTTTAAAAATCAGTGAAACTCAATGGAGGTGCATGAAAAAGTCTTTTCATAATGTGCTACCACTTTACCAAAGGCTTCAACTGACTGTGTATGAGAAGATTTTGGTCAGGTACATTCAGGCAGACTTTAGATACTGAATGAACTCAATTAATTGATGACTTGCCCAACTGTAGCTGTATGAACTTGACTATCCCCAATCCCCTTTGCTTTCCACTAGATCCTGAGGATGACTTGAATGTGGCAATAGATGAAATTACCCTGTTTGATGTCCCTAGAGCCCCCAGCCTAAGCCAGGATGACTACAAACCCTCCACGCACCATGTTCCACCTGTGAAGTGGATCCACATCATCTGTGCCAGTGTGGCAGGCCAGTTTGCTGACGTGGAGGAATAAAGATCACGGGAACATACACACAGGCACTTTGTTAGTTTTGCTGCGTTAGATTTAACAAAATTAAATTGGACAGAGATTATGTTAAATATTTTAGACTAGAGATGTATTGTGCTAATATTAGTTAATGTAAGATCAATTTCTATCATGCACTAAATGTTTTATATTGTTTTATTATAGTTATTTTAGATCATCACTGTCCTCCTGATTAAACATTTAATTTTCTCTGGGCACTGAAATAATTTGTTCATCTGTTAACTTCTTCGGTTGGCTGTTTCTTCAGAAAGTTAAACATGTGTTTGGTTAGAGGACTTGCTTCAATCCTCAAGTGAAATATTAATTTTTAAAGAGCACAGAAAATAAAATAAAAAAGTTTAACATATTTTGTCTTTGTCTGGGGTTTCTGAGATACTTTATGCCTGTCATCCTTAAAGTGCTTGGTTTAAGTGCTGTTTCACCATAAATCTACTTAATCTAGGCTTAAAGTGGATGTGGAGGTTTATTTGTGAACACTGCAGTGCCCACTTGTAGCCACTAGGTGACGGTACTGGCCAAATGTTTTGTGATTTAGGTGAAAAGTGATTTGAGGAGACAGTGAGTCTTAAACGAACATCTTCAGTCTAGTCGAGTTTTACTGTGCACAGGGATTGAAAAAAAAACTACGTTCAATGGAGGAAACCTTACAAAATAAAACCTTAGAAAATATGATTTAAGGCTACATGTAAACAATATGATAAACAGAATTAGGAGAATAAAAATAGGTAAGAAATATGAGAATATAAATAAGTTTTCAGGCAGCGGAGGTCATTAAAATTAAAAGTTTTAAATCATTAAGAAACCATGACATCTATGTTTTCAGTTATATATATATATATATCATATAGGTTTTTAGAACAACCTATTTTTTTCAGGTACTTACTGTAAATTATTCAGTTTAATGTCTCACTGCACTCTGAAATGAAATCATAGGAGTTAAATAACTCGGAATGAATTTATAGGCCAAAATGTATTTTCAACTTTGGACTCATCAAAGTAGCACCTTTGGTAGAGGTAACAGCTGAACACACTTGTTACATTCTTTGTACAATAGACATCAAATATTCTTCAGACAGTTCTTCACAAATCTGCTGCAGAAGTTCATATAAATGTTTGCACCTGTAGGTTTGCTTTGCTTTCACTCTTCTGTCCATCCCAAATCAGCTGGATGGGGTTTAAGTCTGGAGACTGTGCTCCACTCCATGTTTTCAAGCTGACCATCTTGTTCTTTTTTCCTGAGCTTGGACTTATGCTTTGGGTCATTATCTTGCTGTCGGATGAACCCCGTAATAGGGTTGCAACAGTATGATAACCGTCTCAGCAAATATTTCACAAAAGTTATTTACTATAGTATTTCACAAAAATATTGTAAGTTACACTGACTTAGAAATATATACTGACTTATAAATAGTTCATAAAGTTTTTCATAAGAAGTGTATAAATGTATCTTCTGCTGTTTAATACAGTATTAAGACGCTAGAAGTGATACTTGTACTGTTTATGTATATAAAAAAGTCTTCAGTCACCATTTGTTTATGTTAAGAAAATAGGTACACTGTCACTTTAATAAGAGCTAAGCAGCTCTGATGCAGGGCCTGGACAGGTTTATAAGCAATTCAGAGTGAGCGGCAGTAAGACACTGGTAGCAACGCAGATTTCTTACCATGTAGCGTTACGGTTTGTGTTACATCTTATATTTGGAACAACCTCTAATCATGGTTTAAACGTTTTATTTTTGTTTTCCTCACATGTACAGTCTGGAATAAACAGACTGTTTTTGTTCATCTTTACGTGGAGTCCTGTGGAGTTTTTTCTCGGAATAACACAATTATCTTCTTAACTGATGATGTGATGATCATTGATGAGTTTCTGTTAGACCAGGTCTGCAGCCTCTGGACTCTACCTTCACTGTCCAAGGATCCTCAGCTTGTCAGACACTCTTAAAGAGAAATTCAGAAATGATTATGATTGTCTGATTGCAGTATATTGTTTATTCATGTGTGTGTGTGTGTAATAGCATCTTATTAATACAACCAGTGATTGCAAACATTTGATCAGTGTACTTTACCCAAAAGACATGTTAATAGCTAAAATGTCTTTGGTCCAATCACTGATTAAACATTTGACTTGAAGCCATGATGCTTCGCTCTTGTGTGAGTCGTGTCTGAGACTGAAGACTGCTACTGAGCTGAGACCTTTATAAATGCTGGTGTCTGAAGTCCCCTTTTTGGTTCTCACTTGCTTTCTACGTGTATTTTAAATGGATCGAAGGTCTTGGCTGATACACAAGCAGCATTCTTCAGATTCTCTAAAACGAAGGACTAGTTTCTAATTGGCATTTGCATAATCCTACAAAAGAGGGCAGCCAGTGACATAACAGCTGAGCGGTGATTCAGTACTCACTTTTTCAGTCTTTATGTGAATTTAAACCCGAGACATGAAATACACTTTTCTGATTTTCTTATAGATGAGTATTAATTCTGTACATCAGTACAACTTTAAAAAGAGTTATTAAAAAATTAGAGAATGGTGGAAAAGTTGTGTTCATAAAGTTTTGTGTATTCAAAAAAGGTTCATTATACAATTAATTACACATAAAATATGTAATATATATATATAAAACACATGTAATTTGAAAATATATTTCCACTTATCTCTGCTGTTGTTGATCAGCCAAGGCATGTTTAGAGTTTGCACCTGCCTGGCTGGCATTGTTAAAACTCAAGTCACCTAAATAGCACAGCCTTTTCTGTCAAAATGCATCACCAATACACTTGGTAGCCTAACAAGGTAGTAGCTAATTTCTACATGGGTATGATTACAAATTAGTAGCTGTACTGTCATCATACTGGCTGGTAATCATCTTTAGGAGTGTTGTTCAGATATGGTGATCACAAACTGGCAACATATCTGCTGTACTGATAAGAGGTGCAAGACAAAATGAGTACCACAGTATTATATTTTGTGATACTGTATCTATTCTCAATAACTCCATATGGATTTTTTTATTAATAGCTGTATGTAAAAATTGGTGGTTCATTTTGTGTTGTGTTTAAACTACTGACAACTAGATATCAGTGTTGTAATCTTATCTGTAGCAATTAGACTCTTCCTCTTCAATTGAAACCAATGTAAGGACATGATTCTTACAGCTTCCCAAAAATTAATCACAATATGTCGTCTTACTTACAGTATCAACCATTAACACTAACGCCACCTTTCATCGTATCTCCACTTCTTGTCCATTTTAGCTTAACTCACCATGTGCTAGGTTCACATAGTAGTTCTATAATTACAGACTGTGATCCATCTGTTTCTTTGTATACGTTATTAGTATTGTGTCGACAGGTTCTTGCACAGCTCTAGTATTGACATGTAACAATAGTATTTGACGTATGGATGCTCTGGATGACAGACTGATGGAAGGAACATGACTGATAATGAGTTTTTTTTAGTTAGTCACCAACCAACCAAGATCTTTTGCAAAAGCCACACTGAGGTGGAGTCAGACTGGATTTTGTGGTGAAAGTGGAGGAAGTCATGATTTGTAATATGTGGTGTAGAAATACCTGGCAGTGTAAGGATTGGACAGCAGCGGTCTCTGTCTTGGTCATTTTTCATTGCTTAACTGGTACACAGCTGGAATGGTGGAGTAACTCCTACTGAGAGCACATCCAAGTAGGCCAGGGTGTTTCAGCAGGTCTTATGATGATGGGCCAGCCTGTCAGATGTCCGACTGATCCACACAGGAGTGTGACAGCTTCTGCAAACACATACACTCTGAATATGGAGACTGAGCTGTTGACTTTGAGCTGTGGTCACTCAGAGCAGCAGATTATAATGCAAGTCAATTGTAATTACATTTAGTAAAGTGTGCTCTCATTTTTTTTTTTGGGGGGGGGGCAGAATAAATATATTGGACTTTTTTTTTTTTTGCTGTAAAGGCCTCTTGAGAGAGGATTAATGTACATTAATGATTGAATGATATGGGTTTTCAATGGGCTGATGTTGTTGGAGTGCTGATAACATGTCTTTTATATATAAAATATATGATTTGTAAATGTAAATATAAAAGTTATTGTATACTTAAGGTTTGGCCCTAATGTCTTCATCTGAGAGTATCTACACTGATAAGTCTGTCTGTAGAGTGGTGATACTAACACTAGGTGGAGCTCTAACATTGTTCTACAGCAGCTACACTGATAAGACTGTAGAGTGGTGACACTGACACTAAAGGGAGCTTTTACATTGTTCTACAGCAGCTACACTGATAAGACTGTCTGTAGAGTAGTTATACTGATACTAGGAGGAGCTCGAACATTGTTCTACAGCAGCTACACTGATAAGACTGTCTGTAGAGTAGTTATACTGACACTAGGGGGAGCTCTAACATTGTTCTATAGCAGCTACACTGATAAGACTGCCTGTAGAGTGGTGATATTGACATTAGGAGAAGCTCTAACATTGTTCTACAGTAGCTACACTGATAAGACTGCCTGTAGAGTGGTGATACTGACACTAGGGGAAGCTCTAACATTGTTCTACAGTAGCTACACTGATAAGACTGCCTGTAGAGTGGTGATACTGACACTAGGGGGAGCTCTAACATTGTTCTACAGCAGCTACACTGATAAGACTGTAAATGTGTCTGTAAATATGGCATTATTTGTTTAATAGGCTCAGAAATATTTTATCTGACAATGACTATAATCAGCCTGGTTAAGTAGTCTTTAACTAAAGTACATGTAGGTTTGTGGTTTTATTTCTGTCCAGATTGCAATTTTGGAATTGTATTATTCTATCATTCAATTTCCACATCTCTGGAAAACGAGACGTCCAGATGGGACTAAAATGATGAGACGAGCTAAAAACAGTAGATAATTCAGTCCGTTTGTTTCTCGGAGGAGGAGAACAACACAGATGAGGAGGATCTGGATGGGAATAGATGGAGTGGTTCATTACTAGCTAATCCAAACAGAGTTGGGTTTTGATCAATGCTGTAGTCACGTGTGTATTCAGTGTATGAGTTTTAATCATTCTGAATCATACAAAATATTTGATTGAATGTAGTTGAGTGTTTATTGATTAACTGAAATATTTCCTAAAGAATCCTGATAAAGTCAGAGATTTAAACCCATCATATTAGTGGATTTTTGATTACAGTTATTTAAAATATCACCATCTTTTTATTATTAATTCACTGTCATCATCTTGTTTGTTAAATATCAGGGTTATTGTCCATATGAGGACATCACAACAACCCTAAAAGTCCAGTTTTCTCTGACTCACCTCAGCAGTTTGTTAGCAGGTTTACTCTTTGAATAATATGCAAGTGTTTTAGCATTTGATCAGGAACAGCACAAAGCCCTGCTGGACCGGGCCACACTGATAAAGTATTCAGTACTGTGTTTTACTCTATCTGTCAGACTGCAGTTCTCCTGTAGACTCTGTAGAGGGCGCTGTGCATCACCTCTCTGCGCTTACATTGTCTTGAGATTCAGGGCTTGTCTGTGGAGCTGTACGCAATGACGCTTCTCTCTCGCTCCCTCTCTCTCTCTCTCTCTCTCTCTCTACCTCCCCTTCTTGTCTGGGTCAAGGTTCTGAATAATGAAACCTTTTCTGATTGGACCAACAGAGCCAGAGAATGAGGAGGAAATAGAAGGGTGGGATTGTAAGATCATAAGAGAGAAGGATGAGTATAGAGATGTAATCATAAACTCTCTCTCTCTCTCTCTCTCTCTCTCTCTCTCTCTCTCTCTCTCTCTCTCTCTCTCACACCATATATACTGTATATACTATGTATAAGTGCCCTTTGAATGTATGAAAGCATTCAGACTTTTTGGGTAGGAGTCTATTAGCATGGCACATTGTGACTTGGCAATCTTTGCTCACTCTTCCTTGCAGAAGCTCCAAATCTGTCAGATATAAGTGTGTAAATGGATTGTGTTCATTGTTAAGCGTCTTTCGGTTTGAGAAAGACGCTATATAAGTGTAACATTCATCTTCATCATTTGAGAGTGTTGTCACATGTCCTGCACAACCAGTACTTGCCAGAAATTACTTTATTTTTGCTACGCCTTTTGGCAGCATCCTGAACCAGTTTTCTTTTTGTCTTTTCATTAGTTTTGGAGGGAAGTTTAGTTATTGTTGGGCCACATTTTATCCACTTCTTTATGACCATTTTAATTGTGTTCCATGGCATACATACCTAATGTCTTGGGAATATTTTGTAACTGTCTTTTGACTGATGCCTTTCAACAATGAGATCCCTTTGATGCTTTATAAGCTCTTCGTGGATCATGACTTTTGCTGTAAGTGTAACTTATTAAATTTCAGGAAAATCCTACTGGAACAGCTGAACTTTATTTAGAGTTAATCAGAATGACTTTAAATGAGAGCAGTTGTGTATTAACTATTATTTAACATGAGTTTCAATGTGATTAGTTCATTCTGAACACAGCCACACATCCAAATACAAGAGAGAGTCCAAATTTATGCAACCACATTATTTTAGATTATTTTCCCCATCTAAATGATTTCTGTCTGTTTTTTAATGGAATTCTGCAGATTACGGGTGACATTAAAAATGCGAAAAGTTCTGATGATTCATGTTGGTCTGATTTTGTAAATCACAAAACTTGGCATTTTAACATTGTAATATGATGGTTCCTGAGTAAAGAAAGTGGTTGTATATAGAACTGTGAACACTTAAATGAGTAAATAGTTCTTCATACTGATAAAGAACATGTTGTAAATGGTTATACATTCTGAAGTATGACATCAGAACAATAGCAGAACATTTTTGGGTGTTACATAGAACCTTTTTCAAAAAACCTTTTTCTTCTACGTTGAGCCATCTACAATGCATTCTTTATCAATCTGAAGATTTTTACCATTAAAAGAACCCTTTAATCATGCATGTTCATTGTTCTATTATATAACCATTTTCTTTACTAAAGAACCTTTGAAGAACCATCTTTCTATGAGTGTACACTCTTCATTCATCAGTCATTGTTCCCCTCTGGGGTCAATGGCCGGTGTGGCAACACGTTTATGCCTTTGGGAGGCACTCAGTGAATAAGATGTCCATGCTCAGTACACCTTCACTACAGCATCTATAGAACATCCCATAAAGTTAGTGGTTTCTGAGATGCTGCCTCCACCATGCTTCACCTGGTACTCTATTATCATGTCCTTTTGTACATCAGTCACATTATGTGTTTTGTCCATGATGATGGTTTTACACTCTGTTACAACTGACTGGTGTGCTCACTTATTTATATGTGAAGTAAATCCTGTCACGTGTCATCTGTGATATCCCAGGCCAAACAAAGGGTGGTCATAATGTTCAAACACACACACACACATATATTATATAACATGCTCTGACATTGTTTTAAACCTGCATCATGTGTGTGTGTGAGTGAATTCTCAGAGAGAGAGAAAGAGAAAGGTCTGGCTTTGATCGCTCAGCTGAACCCAACATCCTCATTCTTAGCATTACTAAAAGCCCTGATAAAAACAGTTCCTCCCACACACACACACACACACACACACACACACACACACACACACACACACACACACACACACACACACACACACTCAGGCATGTATTACAGAGCTAGGTAGGGGTGTGTGTGTGTGTGTGCATGAGCGTGTGTTCCTCAGGCCACTGACTCAGACTGAATATTTCAGCTCATTTGTGCACTTTAGTATATTTGTTGAAGTTGGAAACTTCTTGGACTTCTTGTAGGTCATGTGAAGGTCCATCATGGTCCTTAAGGTCCAGTAGTATATCTATACTTTAGTCTGGGCTCAGGGTCAGTGGAGTCAATACACCCTCAAATATATTCCTTACAACAGTCTGATACTGCTGTATTGACAAATTTAACCAGGCCTAAAAGAGAACCTTGAGGAACACCACCCCAGTTTAGTGTGTAGAGTCGTCACAATAGCATAAATACGATGTGTTGTCATATTGTTGGATACTAAAGTGGTACAGCATTAATAAACACTTGTTATTGTGTCAGCAGTTAATATTTACAGTGGCAGATGTGTGATTGGACCCAGTGCTCTGAGGCTTGTTTACTTAAATCACTTGCCTGTTCATAATTCACTGCTAAAGTTTACTTTCAGTACCTGGATCCTTAAAAAAGGAATAAATAAACCAAAAGCATAACATATACACTCTCATTCATTTATGTGAAATTTTAAATACTGTTACTTTACACTGACCAATCAGAATTTGAGATTAGGCATTCAACATCACATAATAAAAATAAAACTTTACTCATATCATCAGTAATATGGCCTGGAAGTGTGAATATGGAAACAAAATAAATTACTTACGTAATATAAAAATAAAGTACTCTACAAAGTCCGATATTAATAAATACACAAATCTTTCTCACACAAGTCTTCCTCCTCCTGTGCAACAGCTGCAATATACAGATCTGAATGGGGCTTTTAAATCTCTTACTCACGAGTGGGAGTAATATGTTTGTTTACTGTCATATATCACCAAAAGCGTAAATTTATTTTATTATTTTTTATAATTTTTTATTTATTCAAAGGATAATTAAACTCACATCAGCTTTACATTTACTGTCACACTAATTAAGATGGTGTATGTATATATATATATATATATATATATATATATCACTTATATATATACTTTGTATATACTGTGAGAACATCCCTCAATTGTGTGACCTTGGCCATCCTGCTGTAGCTCAGTTTCAGGGTGTAAGCGTTAATAGCCTAAATCATCTTTGTGGAGAGCAGCAATTCTATTTCTCACATCCACAGAGACGTCTTTGCCATGAGGTGCCATGTTGAATATCCAGTGGCAAGTATGAGAGAATTGTACCCAAAGCACCTAATTTTTTATTTTTTACCACCATCTTCACCTCATGGCATACAGAAAAACAAAGCACCTAATTTAACAGCCCTGCTCCTCATTCACACCTGGAACCTTGTATGTCTAATGAGTCACATGACATCAAGGAGGGACAATGAGGCAATTGGGCACAATCTGGACATGTTCAGTGTGAGGTGTACTCACTTGTGTTGAAGCTATTTGGGCAGTAATGGCTGTGTGTTGAGTGACGTTCAGTAGACAGTAAATCTATACTGTTTTACCATCTGTACACTGACTACTCTAAGTTATATCAGAGTTTCATTTCTATAGTGTTGTCCCATGAAAAAATATAATATGTGCAGGAATGTGAGGGTTTACTCACTTTTGTGATTTACTGTATGTGTATATGGGCCATATTATTATTAAGTGCATACATACATACATACATACGTGCGTGCGTGCGTGTGTGTGTGTGTTGGTTTTGTGTATGTGTTGTGTGTGTTTTATGGCACACTTTTTTTGGCTCTTTCTCAGTCCCAGTAGCAAAGCATCCACACAGAATCCAGGACGAGTGTGTGTGAGAGAGAGAGAGCAAGGTCACCTCTCCTAAAGCTGCGCTGCTGAGAGGTGTGGGTGACCTCCTTCACTACCAGTGAGACATCATAATCAAATCTAAGAGAGAGAGAGAGATACAGAGTAAAAAATAAGGTGAATCAAACACACAATCACACACCCTACATGCAATGCTAACTTAGTGATGGTTCTGCAAAAATGTCATTTATCCCTTGTTCCATATATGTGGACAGAATGTTGAATAGCTAAAAAATTAAAGCAGCTGCCTGATTTTTACCCATTTTCTCTTTAAGAGGTTACAAAGATAGTTTAGGCATTCAGTTACCATTACAGTGTTCAGTGGACACCCGTTATATACATTATATGAACAAAACTATTGGGACCCGTTGTTTCTTGTGAAGTTAAGGGTATTAAGAGTTTATTTTGATTTTGTTGGAGTAAATGTAACTAACTCTACTGTCCAGGGAAGGCTTTGGAGCATTGCTGTGAGAATTTGATTGCATTCAACCACAAGAGCAGTTAGTGAGGTCAGGATATGTTGGATGATCACCACCACTTCCTCATCCCCAACTCATCCCAAAATTATTGGATAGAGCAGAGCACACAGCTCCACAGCTCAGTGCTGGGAGGCTTTACACCCCTCTAGCCCACACCTGGTTTTAGACGTGGGGCCAATACGTTAATGTTTAGTCCTATTCTTTTGGCAGCATGTCTCTACAGGAACTAGACAAGCTGTAAATCTGTGTCTGATTATGTTAATTAGAAGGAGTGTCCACAAACATTTGGACACTTGGTGTATAATAGCCACATAGTTCTGGTATAAAGTAAAATTTAGAAAAGCTGTGGTGTGTATAAGGCCAATGAGTGCAGTGAAAGATGGTTTGAAAGCAGTCATCAGTTTCTCCAGAGCAGAAAATGGGTTAGACCTCCACCTGAAGACATGAGCCATTTTAAGAGTGGTTAAAATGTCCTTTATAAAGTTGTCCCAGAATTTGGCAGCCTGTTTTCTGAAGTATCTGTAGAACATGATGATATGCTATGTGTCCAAATGTATGTGGACACCCTTTTTTTCCGCCCTTTTGCTGATACAGATGTATAAATGCACACACACATCCAGTTCCCATGGCTAAGTACTGCCAATAGAATAGGACTTATAGAGCACTTTTTACATAAAGAATAGAAGTCATATCGCCCCCTACACTTCCTGTAGAGTATTACAGTCTGTCAGAATGACTGTTTATCAGGGGTGTCCAAATCCAGTCCTGGAGGGCCAAATTCCTGCCGAGTTTGGTGAGCTTCCTGATCAAACACACCTGATTCAGCTCAGCAGGTAATGAGCAGGTTTAATTGTAGTGTCAGAGCAGAGAAATCACCAAACTCTGCAGGAATCTGGCCCTCCATGACTGTATTTGGACACCTCTGATGTAGATCATCATAAAGTCATTATAAAGAAAACAAATCAGTGACATTTCCTAAAAACAAGCAATATTGGCTGATTTTGCTGGAATCCTCCTGTCATTTGTTATCTGTGCTCTATTATGTACTCGCTCCAGCCCTGTTCATCACATCACGTGTCCCTTGTGTTCCCCAGAGGCTGTAAAAGAGCCTGAGGAAACGAAGCTCAGGTCACAGGTCTGGACCTTGTGCCTCTAGAGTGGGCTCATGTTTCTGTCTCATTTGTCCAGGTGGAGAAAATAGTGAGAAAATAGAAACAGTGTTGTTCCTAATCTGCTGTGCCTGGCACAGAGGCAGGAGAGGAGAGAGGTGGTGAGGCTGGAGAGATCATTCTGAGGGCAGTGATGAACTTAGATGTAAAAGAAAGTGCAATATGGTACTATTGATTATTTACAAAGTGCTCTATAATGGTCATATGATCAACACAGCCAGTCTGACAGACTGTAATACTCTGCAGGAAGTGTAGGGGGTGATATCTATTGCTGTAGCACTTATAACACTTATGTTTTTAACACTTCCAGCAGATGTTGTTCCTCTGCACAGCACACGTTGAATAAGTTTTGCTGGCTTTTCATAGCTGCTGCCATCTATAGACATTAAGTCGGTACATTGCTCGTATTGTTGGGTAAAGAATGATGATGATGATGATGGTATGATATGTGGCTTAAAGCGCTCCTCAGTGATGAAGTATGTTTTCCTTCAGCTGAATGAATAAACAAATGAAATGAGGCCTGCATTAGCAGACAGCCCTGGCATTCCTGCCTGCCTACTTCATCCTCCCCTAAATCCCCCACATTCTCCAACAAACACCAAAAACCCAAACACTGCATCCCTGCGCTGCCGTGAGTGTCTACATCACTCTCCACCATTCATAAAATTCCTTCCTGTTCAGATATCTGCTTTTAACTCCTTATAGTTCAGGAGTGCTTTAGGCCAGTTTAGTGGTTTGTCATTACATTTTAGAAATATTTATTTAGTCATCTTTGTGTTTTAGGCCAATATAGTGACGTCTCTGTGTTGTAGGCCAATGATCTGTCTTTGCATTTTAGGCTGTAGTGGTTTCCTGTTGTGTTTTACGCTGATATTATGACATACGTTCATGTTTTAGGCTAAGTTTTTGATGCATCTTTAAATTTTAGACCATCTTAGTGATTGTTGCATTTTAGTCAGACTTTTAAATATTATGCAAATTTAGTGAATTCTTCACACATTCAGTAAAACGTCTTTACATATCACAGTCATATCAGAATATGATGACAGTTTATGGTGATCTCATGCCACATCACACTGTTTACATATAAATAAGTGAGCACACCAATCAGTTGTAGCAGAGTGTAAAGCCATCATCATTTACAAATGTGATGTGACTGATGTCTAAATAATCGTGATAATAGTGTACCAGGTGAAGCATGATGGTGGTAGCATCTCAGAAACCATTAACTTTGGCAAGGCAAGGCAAAACGTATTTATATTAATTAATATTTATATTAATTTTCTATTTTTACTTTATTAATCTGTATATTTTATTTTTCTATTTTACCATTTGTTTTTAGAGTTGTGAAGTACTTTGGAGCAATGGCTCAAAAAAGTGCTAGATAAATAAAATTTACTTACTTATTACTATATATAGCACATTTAAAACAACAATCGTTTGACCAAAGTGCTGCACATTTTAGAGCATAAAAACTACAAGAATATGTAAAACAAATAAAATAGATAAGAAAATATAAAAATAAATAAATAAATAAAATAGATAAAAAGAAAATATATTTTTTTAAATAAATAAAATAGATAAAAAGAAAAGGAAAGTAAAAGCAAAGGACAATAGAAGAGAAATATCCGCCTCCTTGGTACTAAGATCTCAATTTGATTTAAATGCCAGTGCATATAAATAAGTTTTTAGTTGAGATTTAAAATTGTCCAGTGTGGGTGCCGACCTAATAGAAAGCTTTGTGGGATGTTCTAGAGCTGCTGTAGTGAAGCTGTACTGAGAATGGACTTCTTGTACATTGAGTGTCTCCCAACGACATAACAGTGCTGCCCCACAAGCCATTTATGCCAAAGGGGAACGACGGCTCCGGTGACTGATACAGAGCAA